>JBAKGM010000200.1:41579330-41592737 GCA_037177215.1 Asparagus racemosus | reverse complement strand
GCCCCCCCCCCCCCCCCCCCCCCCCCCCGCCACAACCCCCCATGATGGAAGGCAAATATCTGATTTTAAAGAGCACGGGCCTAACAGGGGCCTGTGGGCCTCAGCCCAATTTCAGGATCCACGATCCAAAACCTTATTAACACCAAGACCCGTCATCATGCTCTCGATTTCTGCAGCAATGGAGAAGGTCGACGGAGGGGAGCAAGAACGAAAAGAGAAGAGAAGAAAGGCCGTAATCCAAATCCCATCCTACGACGAAGTCTTCAGCTCCGCCGCCTCCGCCTCCTCCGCCCCCGCCGCCGGCAGCGCAAACCCTAGACCTCACAATCCGCCGCCTCCTCCTCCCCCTCCCCCTCCAAATTCATTCTCCGAAGCCTTCTCCTTCGTCAAATCCTCAGAGTTCTACTCCCCTCCTCCAAGGTCAGTAGTGAACCCCCGCTCCATTAATTTTAATTTATTTTTACATATTTCTCTTTTTTTTTTTGCTTAATTGCACTTTAATACCCTAAAGTTTCACGGATTTTGACTTTAGTATCTTCCATTGCATCTCGAATTCTTTCTCCATTTCGATTAAAATCACTGAAATTTGGCGTTGAACTGTAGTAAAAATTACAACTTGACAAAATTTAAAACAAAAATTGAAAGGGGAAGTTAACAAGAAAGGATTTTTGGGGCAAATTTAATGGTGATGAAACAGAAGGTATTGAAATTAAGGAAAAAGGTCGAAACTTTGGGGTATTAATTGGGCAAATTTAAACTTCAGGTACCAAAGTTAAAATTGATGATTTTGGGTGTTGAAGACAATTAATCCTTCTCTTTTTACCTAGAATTATTCACTTGTTTTCTCTATCTTTAAGGCCCGTTGCCGAGCCCCAGGCTTCAACTTCTGGTTCTAACTCTAGTAATGTGTCGGCTCAGAGTCGAAATGCGATTCTTGTCAGCCATAGACAGGTAATTGATTAAATACATTTCAGAAAAGGATGCTTTTTGTTCTCTAAATAGTCACTAATTTGATGGTTTTTGTAGAAAGGGAATCCGTTGCTCAAGCATATTAGGAATGTGCGGTGGACATTTGCGGATATCGTGTGTGATTACTTGTTGGGTCAGAGCTCTTGTGCTTTATATCTAAGGTACTACCTTTTTTTTGTGTGTGTTTATGTAATATGAGCAAGCCATTGTCGTTTTATGGATAAATTTCAGAAACCTATTGACCTTTAAAAATCAGAGAAAATCCCAAGTATTTGTCTCATTGAAGTTGGATTGGACTTTTTTCTACCCTTCAACATTATGAGAATTTCCAATCTTACAAGGGGGTTTAGAAAAATTGTAAAAGTTCAAGGGCGGAGATTTCTAATTTACAAAGTTCAGAAGGGTTTTGTGAAATTTACGCATTTTTTTCTTGATGTCAAGTGTTATGTTTGTTTATAGATGTTTAACCAACTGGCTGAAATATTTACGTGAAAATGGAATGTAGTGTTTTTAAAAACCAACTAGATGGTTTCATTTGTTGGCGTTTGGTGTAGAGTTGTTTATCTTGTGAAGCTGTGATTTCGTTATATAGTATTGAGCATGTGAAACTTTTTTGCTTAATTGCAAAATGCTAGTATGTTGCATTTTACTTAAATGGGTGGTTGTTCACTGGAAAATTATGTGACCAAGTTGCCAAATCGCGCATGAAACTCTACAATAATTTTTTTTACATGGATACGGGACACAAGAAACTTGCAAAAGGCAGGCAATGAGGACACATCTGAAACACATGGGCCAAAATTATAGTTTTAAGATATGCAGAAACCTTGTGAAATTGTAGTTTTTAACTGAAGCCAACCTGACCCTAGTCCAACAAGTTTGGAAGTGAATGTGAAGTGTAGGATATATGTCCAAGAAGTGTGTGACGAGTGTTATAAATTGAAACAAGTATTGTCCAAGTATGGGTATGAATAAATGTGTACATATATTTAAAGAGTTTCAAAGAAGTGTCGGGTATAGGTACGTGACATGCTGGGTATGCGTACGGCTCCATGATAGGAGTACCCACGCAATGTAGGTAGACAAGAATGTAAAAAGAGAAAGATATCCGACTGCGTCATGTAAGATGTCAGATGTAGAGTATTATCTAACTGTCATGGAAATCACAACGTTGACTCGCCTCACATTTGATCTGTGATAGCAAGTTGTTTGGTATATATAATAATTTTAGCAAACTTAAGAATTTATTGTAGCCTATGAAATTGCGAATTTTAAAGTATGTGCACTTAATTGTCATTGGGTTGAAATAAAAAAGGACAAAAAAGTATGAGCTATATAGCTATAATAATCACGAATTTTGAACTACACGTCTTTAATTGTCAGTGGCTCGAAACAAAAGAAAATGGTCAAAAGCATCTCATAGTTAATTGCCATTGGGTCAATACATAAAGCGATCCAATGGCTAAACCCTAGTGCTTTGGCCCCTTTTATGCATATTTTAGCTGCTTTTAGGTCGTTTTTAAACTGCTTAGGTCCTATTTAGGGCACTTTAGGCTGCTTTCATGTAGCTTTCATCTTTGCGACTGCTTCTTAGCGAAGCGTAAATGTGCCGCTTTCGCTTTTTTTCTCGCTTTTACAGTATTGGTTGTGGGTTGTAGCCCATGGAAAATGCAAAATTTTAATGTCTTCATATTTAATTACTGTTGGACTGTGACTAATGAAAAAATCATGAGTTATGTAGCCCATGAAATTTGCCAATTTTGAAGTACCCATATTTAATTGCCATCGGATCGAAAGGAATGAAAGTAGACAAAAATTATGCTTCTGAAATACATGAACTTTATTGCAATTAGATAAAAAATAAATGAAAATTGACAAAAATCATGGGGTATTAGCCCATGAAAATTGCAAATTTTCTAAGGAAACATTTAATTTGGTCAAAACAAATGAAAACAATCAAAACTATCACAAAGTTTAAAATAAGCATGCTTAGTTAACATTGTGACGAAAATAGACAACTCATGAGTGCCCATGAAAATCACCAATTTTGATGTATGCATATCTAATTGTCAACGGGTCGAAAAAAGGGCAAAAGTTATGTGATACAACTAAAAATTGACAAAAATCATAGGCCAGTCGATAAAAATTGCGAATTTTAAAGTACACATATAACTATTATTGGCTCAAATGAACAAAATGGTCAAGAATATCGTAAAGCTTGAAATAGCATACTTAATTCCCATTGGATTGAAATGGATGAAAATAGTGGATTAAAGTCCATGGAAATCGCGAATTTTGAAGTAAGCTTATTGAATTGTCATTTGGTCGTAACGAACAAAAAGGACAAAGTCATGGGCTATAGTTAATGAAAATCGCGAAATTTAAAGTAATTATACTTAATTGTCATTTGATCGAAACAAAAAAAGGACAATTTTCATGGGTGAGATCTCATTAGAAAAGGATTGTGATGTTCACATACTTCATTACCATTTATCAAATTGAAAGAATATGGACAAAAATCATGAAAATAGCAAATTTGAAGTATGCATAACTTAATTTCTATTAGGATGAAACGAATGAAAATAGACAAAATCGCTGATTATAGCTCGTGGACTCACGAATACTGAAATCTGTATATTGGTTTTCCATTTGGTCAAAACAAACAAAAATGGACAAATTTTGTGGGTTGAAGCTCATGAAAATAATGAATTTTGAAACTGTATGGTCGAAAAAATAAAAATTGACAAATTTGTGGGTTATAGCTCATGTTAATCGTGAATTTTGAGGTATTTATACTTAATTGCCATGGGTTCCAGAAAGCTAAAAATTGACAAATTCGTGGTCATAACTCATGATAATCGCGAATTTTGAGATGCTTATACTTAATTGCCATTGAGTCTAGAAGACCAAAAATTGATAAATTCGTGGGTTATAGCTCATAAAAGTTGTGAATATTGAACTACGCATAATTCATTGTCATTGGGTCGAAACGAACAAAAATGGACAAAAATCCTGTTATAGCCAATGGGAATCGCGAAATTTGAAGTACATACTTCATTGCTATTGGGTCGAAATGAAAGAAAATTAGCAGAACTGTTGGTTCCAATGGAAATCACAAATTTTATAGTGTGCATACTTAATTTTTATTTGGTCAAAATGAACAAAAATTAACAAATTCCACGGATTTTAGTTTATAAAAATTATGAACTTTGAAGTATTTATACTTTATTACCATTAGGTCGAGACAAACAAGAAATGATAAAATTTGTGGGTTATAGCTCATAAAAAACTTGAATTTAGAAGTGTACATACGTAATTGTCATTTGATCAAAACGAATGTATGTAGAAAATCATGTATTATAGCTCACAAAATCCTATGCGTAGTTAACTGCCATTTGCTCAAAACGAATGATAATGGGCAAAATCTTTGGTTATAGACTGAAAATCATGAATTTTGAAGTATATGCATATTTAATTTCCATTTGTTAAAAAATGAGAGAAATGTACGAAATTCATGTGTTATGGCTTATGAAAGTCATGAGTCTTTAAGTACTTATACTTATTTGTCATTTAGTTGAAAAAACAAAAATGGGTGAAATTCTTGGGTGCTCATAAAAAGCGCGAGTACTGAAGTCCGCATAGTTCATTGTCATTGGATCGAAACGAACGAAAATGGATGAAAATAATTGGTTATAGAGACCATGAAAATCACAAAATTTGAAGTATGCATGCTTAATTTCTATTTGTTCGGAATGAACAAAAATGAACAAATTTCGTGGGTTAACCCATGAAAATAGCAAATTTTGAGATATTTAAACTTAATTGTCATTGGTCAGAAAAAAATGAAAACAGAAAAAATTTGTGGGTTGCAAAAGATAGACAAAGTGTGCTATAGGTCATTAAAGTACTCGTATTTCTTTGCCATTGACTCAAAATGAACGAAAATGGGCAAAATTGTTGGTTATAAATTGTTAAAATCATGAATTTTCAAGCATGCATATTTCAATTCCATTTGGTCGACAAACAAAAAAGGGCAAATTTAATGGGTTTTTAGCTTATGAAAATCTTGAATTTTGAATCATTTATCTTAATTTCTATTGGATCAAAACAAACGAAAATAGATAAAATTTGTATGTTATATAATCGATGAAAATCACATACGTCGTTACTATTGGTCGAATAAAACGAAAATGGGTGAAAGTCACAGGTTATGTAGTTGATGAAAATCGCGAATTTTGAAGTGTGCATATTCAATTGACATAGGTTGAAATAAATGACTATGGACAAAAATTGTGAATTACACCTCATGAAATTACGAATATTGAAGTGGGTGTATTTTGTTGCCTTTGGTTTAAAATGAACAAAATTGTTGGTTAATAAACTAATAAAATTACAAATTTTAAAGTGTTCATGCGCAATTTATATTTGGGCAAAACGAGTGAAAAGGTTCATGAAAATTGTGAACTTGAAGTATTTTGTATTTAATTGATATACGAGTTGAAAAAAATGAAAAATAAACAAAATTTGTGGGTTATATAGCTTATAAACATCGCAAATATTGAAGTATGCATACTTCATTGCTATTGGGTCGAAAGGAACGAAATTTTACAAAAAATGTGTGTTATAAAGCATGAAAATCGCAAATTATGAAGTATGTATACTTAATGCCATTGAGTAAAAAAAAGGTCCAAATTCATGGGTTATAGCTAATTAAAATCACGAATATTGAAGTATGCATGTTTCATTGCCAATTAGTCGAGATGAACTAAAATGGACAAATATCGTGTGTTATAGCACATGAAAATCGTGAATTAAAATATGCATACTTCATTGCCCTTGGGTGGAAATGAACGAAAAAGAGCAAAATCATTAGTTAAAGACACCATGAAAATTGAGAATTTTGAAGGATGCATAATTTCCATTTGGTAGAAATGAAAAAGGACAATGTTCATTGGTATATCTTATGAAAATCGCAATTTTGAAGTATTTATACTTAATTGATATTGGATCGAAACATACAAACATAGATAAAATTCGCGCGGTATAGCTCATAAAAACATGAATTTTGATGTTTGTATACTTTATTATCATTGATCGAATCAAACTTAAATAGGCAAAAATCATGGATTATAGCCATTGAAAATCGTAAATTTTAAACTGTGCATATTCGGTCGAAAACAAATGAATATGAACAAAGATCGTTGATTATAGCTCATGAAATCATAAATAGCGAAGCATGCGTACTTCATTGCCCTTAGTTCAACATAAATAAAATGGGAAAAATCACATACTTTATTGCTATTTGGTAAAAATGAGCAAAACCATATGTTATAGACAATGAAATTCTCGAATTTGGAAGCATGTATACTTAATTTCCATTAGGTCGAAACGGACTAAGATGGACAAAAATTTCTTGTGTTATAAGTTCATGAAAATCGCGAATTTTAAAGTATTTATACTTAATTGTCATTGGGTCGAGAAAATGAAAATGGAAAAAGTTTGTGGGTAATAGCTTATAATAATCGCGAATATTGAATTATGCATCCTTCTTGGTCAATTAGGTTTAAATGAATGAGAGTAGATAAAAATCGTGTGCTATGACCCATGAAAAACACAAAATGACCCATGAAAAACAAAAATTTTGTAATGTACATACTTCATGGACATAGGGTCGAAATGAATGAAAGTGGGCAAAATCATAAGTTATATACCATGAAAATCTAGAATTTTAAAGTATGCATAAATTCGATATGGTTGAAATGAACAGAAATGGACAAATCTCACAGGTCTAGTTCATGAAAATTGCGAGTTTTGAATTATTTGTACTTAACAGCCATTGGGTTGAAACAAACGAAAAACGAACAAAAATTCATGGGTTATATAGCTCAGAAAAACAGGTATTTTGATCGCATACTTTATTATTGGATCTATTGAAATGTAAAAAAAAATTGTGGGCTATAGCCCATGAAAATTGAGAATTTTGAAGTGCGCATACTTAATTTTCATTTGGTTAAAACAAACAAAAATGGACAAATTTCGCAGGCTATAACTCATAAAAATCACATATCTGGAAGTATTTATTTTTAATTGCCATTGGGTTGAAATAAAACGAAAATAGACAAAGTTTGTAGATTATAGCTCATAAAAAACGCGATTATTGAAGTATGCATATTTAATTGTCATCGGATCAAAACAAAAAAATAGTGAAAAATATTGCAAAGCTAGAAATATTATACTTAATTGTTATTGGGTTGGAACGAACAAAAATGGACAGAAAAAATGGGCTAAAGCCCATGAAAATCGCGAATTTTAAAATACACTTATTTAATTGTCATTTGATTGACATAAACAAAAATGGACGTAATCTTGGGTTATACCCCATGAAGGTGGTGAATTTTGAAGTATTTATACTTAATTGTCATTGGGTCAAAATAAAAAAATGGACAATATTCATGCTTTATAGCTCATAAAAATAGGAATTTTGATGTTCTCATACTTCATTACCACTTATCAAATTAAAAGAAAATAGGGAAAGATTATGAAATGTACGAATTTTGAAGTGTACGCGCTTAATTTCCATTATGACGAAACAAATGAAAATAGACAAAAATTATGGATTATAGCTCATGAAATGACGAATATTGAAGTATGTGTATTTAATTTCCATATGGTCGAAATAAACAAAAATGAACAAATTTCGTGGGTTAGAGTTCACGAAAATCATGAATTTGAAGTATTTATCTAAGTTTCCATTAGGTTGAAAAAATAAAAATTGGCAATTTCGTAGGTTATAGCTCATGGAAATCGTGAATTTTGAGGTATTTATCCTTAATGTCATTGGGTTGGGAAAAACAAAATTGGAAATTGTGTTATAGCTCATAACAATTGCAAATATTGAAGTATGCATATTTCATTGTCTTTAGGTTGAAACGAATGAAGATGGACAAATATCGTGAGTTATAGTCCATTAGAAACGCAAATTTTGAAGTATACATACGTCGTTGCTATTGGGTCTGAATGAAAATTGCCAAAATCGTTGGTTTCCGATAGAAATCTCGAATCTTGTAGTATGCATATTTAATTTTAATTTGGTCAAAATGGACAAATTCCATGGATTTTAGCTTATAAAAAACATGAATATTGAAGTATTTATACTTAATTGCCACTGGGTCAACAGAAATGAAATAGTTAAAATTCTTGTGTTCTGTGGTCAATGAAAAGCACATACCTCGTTACCAAGGTTACAGTAAGCGCTAGGCGGCATAGGTGTTGAAGCCAATGCCTAGAGCCTAGGCGTTAGCCTAGGAGGGGCCTAGGCGTGTTCTTTTTTAGTATTTAGTTACAATTTCTGATAGTCAATGCTAATGTCATGAAAAGCTTAAGTGCTGGACTGTCACCCAGGTAGATTTTTCAAGTGGTAGTGGTGGAGATTTTGCTAAAGGTCGGGAGAGGTAGAGGAGGTGTTCATAGTTGGAGGAAGTTAGAGGACGTGAATGCTATAATAGAGGAAATCATGATCAATGCCTAAAGGGTGCAGTCCATGTAGGCAAACAATGCTCCTCTAGGTGCTCCCAAATCTAGGTGGGCAGCCTAGGTACTGTCTAGGTACTAGACGCTAGGTAGGTAGTCAAGGTACCGCCTAGGCCTAGGTATACGCCTAGGCGCGGTAGGCGGAGTCTTTTTAAACATTGCTCGTTACCATTGGTCGAATCGAACGAAAATGGGTGAAGATAGTGGGTTATGTAGGTGATGACAATCGTGAATTTTGAAGCGTGCATATTTAATTGACAGCAGGTTGAACAGACGACAATGGACAAAAATCATGAATTATAGCTCTTGAAATAATGAGTATTGAAGTATGTGTACTTCGTTGCCATTGTTTTGAAATGAACGACAATAGGTAAAATCATTGGTAATAAACTAGTAAAATCTAGAATTTTGAAGTATACATATTTACTTTACATTTGCATACTTAATTTACAATGGGGTAAAACGAATGAAAATAGACAAAATTCTTGGGTAGCTCATGAAAATCGTAAACTTGAAGTATTTTTTACTTAATTGACTTCGAGTCGAAAAATGAAAAATGAACAATATTCGTAGGTTGTAGCTCATAATAATCGTGAATATTGAAGAATGCATACTTCATCTCTATGGGTCAAAAGGAACAAAACTTAAAAAAAGCATGCTATTGGGCTAAGTGTCTGTATAAATAGAGGAACCCTTTTTTATGTGGATAAGGGGGTTTACGCGCCGTTAGACTTATCTCTATAAATGGAGGAACCCTTTTTTAATATGGATAAGGGGGTTTACGCGTCGTTAGACTTACGCGAGGGATAATTTGCGAGCTGTTAGATTTACGGAAGCTAATCTGACAGCTTTTCAGTGTAGGGGCGTCGAATAGATAGCGACGCGACTTCCTTTGCAATAACTTTTGTAGAAATTGTCATTTACGCGGTGTTAGCAGTGCTGCGTAAATGCTCTTGTTATTTACTTTTGTAGCCCGGTGTAATCTTTATGATTTTTGTCTTGTAGTTCTTTGACGCCTTTGATTTGCTGCAGTTTGGTATGCCAATTTGGCAGAAAGTTTACGCATCGTTAACTTTACATGGGTTGGTCGCATACGTTTAGCACTGCGTAAGCATGCCTTGGTCTGTTTTCATGCGAGTTTTGATCCGATTCTCACTCACCTTGGTTCGAGACTTTGTGACTTAGTGTCCTTAGCCCTTAATGGGTTCATTTTGTCATGTTGAATCCTTTGGTCACTTTAGAATGACAATTCTATCCATCACGGCCCCCTTTGAGGTGTTTAGGATATTTGATCGACAATTCGACTTTTTTACACGTCTACGCCATTAGGTCGAAACGAACGGAAATGGGAAAAATCGTCAATTGTAGACCATGGAAATCATGAATTTTGAAGTATGCATACTTACTTTCTATTGGTCAAAACAAAGAAAAATGAAGAAATTTGTGGGTTATAGCTCATGAAAATCGTGAATTTTGAAATATTTATACTTAATTAACATGGTTCAAAAAATGAAAATGGATAAAATTTATAGCTCATAAAAATTGCAAATATTGAAGAACACATACTCTATTGCCATTGGGACATAACAGATTAAATGTACAAAATTCGTGGATTATAGCTCATAAAATCACAAATATTGAGGTACACATACTTCATTGCTGTTTTATCGAAATGAATGAAAATGAAGGAAAATTGTGTTGTAGCCCGTGGAAATGCGAATTGAAGTATATATATACTTCATTATCGTTGGGTCAAAATGAATAAAAATGGGCAAAACTGAGAGTTACAAACTATGAAAATCACAAATTTTGAAGTATGAATGCTTAATTTCTATTTGGTCGAAATGGCAAAATTTAAAGGCACATATATAATTGCGTTGTGTCGAAACAAACGAAATGGAGAAAAATTGTGATTTACAGCTATTGAAAATCACAAATTATGAGGTACCCATAGTTAACTGCAATTAGATCGAAAAGAACAAAAATTGACAAAAAATTGTGGGTTTTATAGCAAGTGAAATCCAAAGTTTTAAAATACATAAATTTAATTGCCACTGGGCAGAAACAAACAAAAATGGAAAGTACGTAACTACATATACTTAATTGTCATTCACTCAACATGAATGAAGATGTACAAAAATTGTGGATTACAACCTACATAAATCAGGAATTCCGAAGTACGCATATTTAATTGTCATTGGGTTAAAATAAACAAATGTAATAAATAAATATCGCAAAGTTTTAAGTACGCATAGTTTTTTGCTATTGCATAGAAAATTTGAAACCAATAAAAATGGACAAAAATCTTGATTTAATCCGATGAAAATTGCGCATTTTAAAATACTCATATTTAATTGTCATTGGGTAGAAACAAAGAAAATGGACAAAAATTGTGAGATCAAGCTCATGAAAGTCGCGAATTTTGAATTACATGTTCTTAATTGTCATTGGATCCAAACAAACAAAATGTAAAAATAGCATGGGCTATAGCCATGAAAATGGTGAAATTTTGAAGTACACATTAAATTGCCACTCGGTCTAAACTAACAAATATGAGCAAGAGTCCTGACTTACAACTCATGATATTCGCTAATCTTGAGTACCCATACTTATTATATTAGGGTTAGGGTTAGGGTTAGGGTTAGGGTTAGGGTTAGGGTTAGAGGGTTAGGGTTAGGGTTAGGGTTAGGGTTAGGGTTAGGGTTAGGGTTACTACAACTATACTCGTTTGAAATTTTAGTTGTTGGTTCCAATGTTTTGTTCGTGTAAAATTATGTTTTGTGATCAGCAAATAGACTTCCAAACGAGTAATAAGTTGAGCCACCATTGCGCTCTGACTTTCGTAACACTTTTTGTGGCCCTGTACACTAACTCAATGCTTTAGAAAATTATCTTCGCATTTATGTATCTGCTCAATCTCTTTGGTGTAGTTCTTGGAGTAAAGGTTTGAGATTTATCTTTAAAGCATTGTTGATTGACAAAGGGATTGAATGCTATCTGTAAGTTCGATACTTGTAGTGGCTTAACCTTTATAGGTCCCTGGAAAATATCAAAGAATATCATGACACAGAACTGAACTATTTTTATAATAATGAAGTCAGGAATCTGTGTCAGGTAATCCAAAACATTGTTTTTGGGTGATGAAGTATACATGGCGCGCACAAGGAAGGTGGTTGGAGCATAGTTTTTCCAAATAATGTCAAGTATGACATATTGCTGAGTTTTTTGGATTGAACCATCAAAACTTATAGCTTAGAATGCTTGAACAAGAGTTGTATGAAGATTGGTAGCGTTCTTCGAAGTCCTCAATCAGGCATCACAAGATACACCTTCATAAGAGAATAGCTCAAAAGTATATATTAAAGAATCCTTCTCAAACAGGCTAATTGGTTCTTGCTACAGATGTTTTACTGTTTAAGCATGTCACAGGATTTTAACTTCAATAACATAATTGAGTAAAATATGTATGACTTGGTTCTTTTACATTTCCATAACCATACTTTAGCATATAGTTTAGCGATTTCTAGGCATTTACTACAATATCTAGAAAAATAATATTAGAGATAGCAAGGCTTTAAGACTGTTGGCAAAATTTTTATGACCCTTTATCATCCTGATACAACTCATTACATGAGTCAACTTCAATAACAAGCAAAAATGAACAAGTGAGGCCATGACATGAGTCCTATCTAGCAAGTTACAGGAAAGAATTCTACATTATTAAATATTAATTATGCAGTTTAAGCTCATGCATGCACAACTAAAAAAGCAATCTTCAAAAAGTTTTGTAGACCAGGGAAGCGCCTAGAAGAAGGGATGAAAATGATTTACTCCGAGGAGTAGCATTTAACAAAGAGCAAAAGAAAACATATCCTGAAGTAGAACATGGTTATACAAATCTGAAATATCTGTATGAACTTTTGACAACAGATTTATATGCTTATCCACTGATTAAGGAGAAATGAAAGGTGAGTTATTGAAAAGACCCTAATATTTGTATGATTCTCTGATCAAGTTTACCTGTTGATGCAGTCTTCGGTATCACCTTCTCCATCCAGACTACCTATATTTTCGAATAAGGGAGTTGCAGAAGAATTTTAAGCTTCGTGTTGTTCTGTGCCATGTTGATGTGGTAAGCTTAATTGATTTTGGTCTTCATACATGGGTTACTGGGCTTTCTTGCTTGTAGTTGAGAGCTGACTTTAATACAAGTATTGTTTCTGAGCGGATGAAAAACAATATGATGTAGTTAGATATGGTGAACTTTGAGAAGATATCAAGTTTGTCTTACAGCAGTTTTCATTGTTTGCGTGATATCTATTTGTTCATCTCTTCATGTTTCAGGAAGATGTAATCAAACCTTTACTTGAAGTTACGAAAACAGCAATGCTTCATGATTGCACCCTTCTATGTGGTTGGAGGTATGGTATTTTCTTGCAAGATTTTGCATGTCTTTGTAGATTGACTTTATGTTAATTTTGCAACATATCAAATATTGGTGAGATTTTTTTTCATTCTTTACTTGTTTCCTATTTTCACGAACAATTAAATGACATTGAAAGAGAGATATTTGATATGAGTACAATTTATTAGTTCTTTCTACAAGAGAAATTAATTGATTGAGTAGTACACTTTTGAATTTCGTTTACAAGTTTGTTGAGAAGCATGATGCAATTCTTCTTTACATGTATGTATGTGCTAATTTCTGATTCCAAATGCACCAAAAAGTAAAGGGCGAAGAGTTGATCCATAGCACATACCTTTGTAGTAAGACACCATGTACTAGAGGCTGTTGTTTCTTTTGATACATATATAACATCTTCCATTGGGTCATAGTAGCTAGAAGTTTCTCTCTCTCTCTCTCTCTCTCTCTCTCTCTCTCTCTCTCTCTCTCTCTCTCTCTCTCTC
>JBAKGM010000200.1:41523761-41557940 GCA_037177215.1 Asparagus racemosus | reverse complement strand
TCATGAATTTTGGCGAAACGATGTTTATTCGATTTAGATCGCTAATTCTGATAGACCCCCTCCCCTGTTTCGCATCATCATCACTAGCTCTCGATACACTTTGAGACTAAATTTGTCTATGCAAATAGTTGGTTACCTTACCAATACAGACTTTTAAAAAAACATTTCTGAATCAGTGCTGCGGAAAACAGAACTAAACAGAAACCAGTATCTATCCCACAAAAATAACCAGAGTTAATCCAAATATATGCACACTCACCACATTATTCTCTGAACTGCGAGTTTGAGGAGGCGTTCCATTTTGTGAAGCTGCAAAATGGGTGCAAATTGATGAGAACACACCGAAAGGTTGCAATAATTGTAATTAGATTCAGTTTTTTTTACTGACCATCAACTAGCTCATTCTGTTGTAAGCTACTCAACAGATTCATGATTAAATCCTGGTAGTCAAAAAGGATGATTAAGGCCCAATACAATCACAAAGATAACATGGGTCATTAAAAAACTGAAGAAAGAGTTAAATAATTAAAAGAAATAAAATGAGATCTCTTCTGTACTTGTTGAAATGAAGTCTGTTGAACAAGATTTTGAAGGTGAGGCATGAGGATAGATGCAGGTACTGAACTGTTGGTAGTTTCCTTGGGGAACTGGTTAGTAAGCTGTAAAACATCAGGAGCAACATTGACAATGATTTCTTATAACATATCCTCACAAAATGGTAGGAAAAGTGCAAGTTAAACTTGAAGGAGAATAGAATAACTAGATAACAAACTATCTGTGTAAATCAGAAAATTCCACAAACTAAATATGACAAGATTTCAATTTTATGATTGGCAGATATGAGTTCTAAGAATATAATCGGAAAGAAACAAAGGGGTGGTCGAACAGTCAGAAGCTCTATTCAGATGCTTGCGCAAATTATAAAATCAGGAGGATGAAGACTATTAGTTGCTTAATAAGCTCATGTTCTTATTTACTAACGAGTAACTTTATCTGGGAAAATTATGGTTGTGCCATCTACTTTCAGGATGGCTAGCAGCAGAGTTCCTAAATTAAATTAATAATATAAAATTACATATTATACCCCAGAAAATGCAAGGTCAGCCATCTATTTTTGGGATATCAAAGTTGCTGACTCCAAGTATTTCAGCAATAAAACTCTATAAAACATTCCCCCCAAAAAAACTTATTATGTTCTATGAAGTAAATTCTACATTTTAGAACAGAATCTACAGCTTGTCATTGATTTTTGCACAACTTTATTATAATTTCTTGTTCTTCTTCTTGTTCTTGTCCTTGTCTGTGTGGTTGTGTTTGTGTTTGTTGTTATTGTGTTTGTGTTTGTGTTTGTGTTTGTGTTTATTGTTATTGTTATTGTGTTTCTGTTTGTGATTGTGTTATTTGGATTTTTTAAAAAAAAATCGAACACAATATTGAACATTGAGACCCTGTATACAAACCGCACATTTTGCACTTACAGGCTTCAATCGATAAATTACCCTTTGCTTTTTGTTCTTTGTGTATCCCCCGTCCCCTAAGAGATTTAATTTAGTTCCTCCAAAACTGACTAAATTAGTAACTTCTCAGAAAAGAAATAAGTGAAAACCAGAGTTAAAGAAGCGCTTTTTTTATAACAAAAAGATAAAGATTTTCCATAACCTGATCCGCAATTAACAAGTGAGTGACGTGTAACTGGCCCTTTTGACTTTAACAGAAGGAATTTGACTTGATCTTGCAAAATCAACATCCATAGAAAAAAGATTTAAATCCAGATAACATTCAATTTATTTATCATTGCCTGAAAACATTCATATCTCTAGGAATGCCTTTTACGACATGGAAATCACAATAGTTCTAAAGAAGCTTTTGAATGGACTAAGTTTACTACAAACCAATAACCTTTAATAGCAATACCTTTATGCATATTAAATATTTTGTTTCATGTATATAAGCTCATCCACTTTGCTTCATGTACTTATAACTCCAAAATATCTCAAACTCTATTCCTATTATTAAAAATTTGCATATAATACCTTGAAACTCTGGACAATAAATGCAAAATAGTAGGAATAAAAATGCTTACACTTTCTATAGACATATCGGTGTATTTCAGATGATGAATATTTACTGTTGGCTTGAAATGCAAAAGTGTAGCCACTGAAAAATGCTTAGGCTTTTTACAGATATGGGTGTCCAGATGATGAATATTTACTGTTGATTCTACAATAACTTTTTTTACATGTAGCGGCTTTTAATAAATTTTTTCTTGTTACAAGTTTTTTCCTGTTACAAGTACATTGCCTTCTTTATAATTGCGGTATGAATACTATGGAACAAAGTTTGCACATAATTTTGGGTTATATTCAATTATTCACTTTAGGACTCTAAAGTTTAACCCATGTTGACTTTGATACCAATTAATTGCTATTTGTACATTTTCATCTATCTCAGCCCAATGCAAATATTTGGAGTATTTCGAAATTCTAAATTTTCATAGGGCTATAAACCACAATTTTTCCCTTTTCGTTGTTTTGACCCACTAACTATTAAGTTTTCTTTCTTCCAAAGTCACAATTTTCATGGGCTATAACCCCACAATGTTGGTCCATTTTCATAAGTTTCAACTCAATGGCAATTAATTGACGTGCTTAAAAATTCACAATTTTCATGGGCTATATAACTAACGATTTTTGTCCATTTTTTATCGTTTTGACTCCATGACAATTAAGTTTTCTTTCCTCAAAACTTCACGATTTCCATAGACTATAATCAACAATTTTCTTCATTTGGCACACTTCTAAATTCTTAATTTTCATGGGCTATAAACCACGATTTTGGTTCGTTTTGCTCCTCTTGTGCCGATGACAATTAAGTTTTCTTTCTTCAAAATTCACAAGTTTAGCAAGCCACAATTTTGTCCATTTTTATCTATTTCAACCCAATGGGCATAATCGGCGAACTCCTAATACATAGTTTTCATGGGCAATAGCAGTTAAATGGTTTACATCGAAGTTTGCAATTTTCATGGGATATAACCCATAATTTTTTGTCCAATATCTGTAGGCAATTAAATTTTTCTTCCTCAATATTCAAGATTTTCATGGGCTATAACTCACAATTTAGTCCATTCTCATCTCTTTCAATCTAATGGCAAAAAATTATCGTACTTCAAAATTCGCAGATTTCATAGGCTAGCTCATGATTTTTGTCCACTTTTCATCATTTTGACCCAATGACAATTAATTTTTCTCTCCTCAAAATTCACGATTTTTGTGGACTATAAAACTACAATTTTTTTCTAGTTCATCCTTCTTAACCAAATGACAAATAATATGTTTACACAATTATCCAATTTCAAGGGCTATAACCACAATTTTCATCGGCTATAAACGATAATTTTTGTTCTTTTCGTGCTAATGACAACTAAAATTTTTTTTTCAAAATTCACGATTTTCATAGGCTATATATAACCCATAATTTTGTCAATTTTCATCTCTTTCAACCCGGTAGAAGATGATCGGAGTATTTTAAATTTTACAGCTTTTAGAGGTTATAACCCATGATTTTTATTCATTTTCGGTCCTTTCGACGCAATAGATGTTAGTTGGCGTACTTCAAACTTTGCATTTTTCATGGGGTATAAACCTTAATTGTTTTCTTCATTTATATAACCCTTAATTTTTTTCTCCATTTTCTTTTCACAATTAAAATTTTATTCCTCAAGTTTCACAATTTTCATAAGTTAAAACCAAAAATTAGGTCCATTTTCATCTCTTTCAATCCAATAGCAAAAAATTACCATACTTCAAAGTTCATAGATTTTATGGGCTATAACCCCGACGGTATTCGCCTATTTTTTGTTATTTCAACCTGATGACAATTAAGTTTTCTTCCCTCAAAATTCACAATTTTCATGAACTATAACCTACATTTTTTCCATTTCATCCCTTTTACCCAAATGACAAATAATTTGACCTACTTCATAATTCTCCATTTCTATGGGTTACGATCCACGATTTTGTCCATTTGTTAACGTTTCAGCCTATAGCAATTAATCTTTTACTCCAAACTTCATAATTTTTCACATGCTTTATCCTACAATTACTTCCAGATTCATCTATTTTTGACCCAGTGGCAAATATTTGATATACTTCGAAATTATTAATTTTCAAGAGGTATAAATCATAATCTTTGTCCATTTTTGTTGTTTTGAACTACTTACAATTTTCTTTCATCAAAATTCACAATTTTCATGGGCTATAACTTATAAATTTAGTCCATATTTATTTGTTTTGACATATGATAATTAGTTGGCGTACATAATTTGCAACTTTCATGGCTATATAGCCCACGATTTTTGTCCATTTTGTTGTTTTCACCCAATGGCAAGTAAAATTTCATTCCTCAAAATTTATAATTTTCATGGACTGTAATCAATAATTTTATCCATTTTTATCTACTCCGAGCCAATGGAATTGGCATACTTCTAAACTCTTTATTTTTATAAGCTATAAACCACGATTTTTGTTCATTTTTAATCTTTTCGTGCAAATGACAATTTTCCTAAAATTGACAATTTTTATGGGTCATAACTCACAATTTTATCCATTTTCACAATTTTCATGGGAAATAATCGGCCTACTTCAAAATTCACAATTTTCATGGGCTATAACCATGATTTTTGGTCATTTTCGATTTTTTTCGACCTAATGGCAATTAAACGGCATATTTTAAAATTTTAACAATTTTCATGAGCTATAACCCATAAGTATCCATTTTCTGTGGGCAATTTAGCCCTCGTTTCTCATGTTCTATGATTTTCATGGGCTCTAACCCACAATTTGATGCATTCTCATCTCTTTCAATCAAATGGCAAAAAAATTTCGTACCTCAAAATTTGCAGATTTCATAGGCTATAACCCATCATTTTTGTCCAATTTCCGTCATTTCGACCCAATGACAATTAATTAAATTTTCTTTCCACAAAATTCTAGATGTTCATGAGCTATGACCTACAATTTTTTCCATTTCATGTCTTTTAAACAAATGACAAATTATTTGTGCACTTCAAAATTCTCCATTTTCATGGGTTAAACCACGATTTTTATCCATTCTTTTGTCATTTTAACCCAGTGGCAATTAAGTTTTTTACTCAAAATTAACAATTTTCATGGGCTCCACCCTATAGTTTTGTCTATTTTCATCTATTTTGACCTAACGACAAATAATTGATGTATTTCAAAATTCTCAATTTTTAAGGGCTATAAACCATAATTTTTGTCCATTTTTGAACCACTGACAATTAAATATTCTCCCGTAAAGGGTAACAATTTTCATGGACCATAACCCACAATTTCTGTTCACTTTCATATGTTTCAACTCAATGACAAATAAATTTTCATGGACCACGACCCATAATTTTTATCCACTTTCATATGTTTCAACTCAGTGGCAAATAATTGTCATACTTCTAAATTCTTAACTTTCATAGGCTATAACCACGATTATTGCTCCTTTCAAGCCAATAAAAATTACCTGTTTTCTTACATATTCAAGATTTTCATGGGTTATAATCCATAACTATGTCAATTTTCATCTCTTACGACCCAATGGGAAAAGATTGGCATACTTTAAAATTCACAATTTTCATGGGCTATAACCAATGATTTTTGTTCATTGACATTCAATTCGATACAATGGCAGTTAATTGCCTTACTTCAAAATTTGCAATTTACATAGGCTAAATCACGATTTTTGTAAATTTTTTGTTGTTTCAACCCAATAACCATAAGTTTTCTTTCCTCAAAATTCATGATCTCATGGGCTATAACCACAATTTTTTCCATTTCAACTCTTATAATCAAATGACAAATAATTGGCGCACTTCAAAATTCTCCATTTCGTGGGCTATACCCGACTTTTTGTCCATTTTCAATCGCTTCAAACCAATGGCAATTAATTTTTTGGTTTTTTCCCTAGAAACCACCTTTAAAATAATGTCATTTTACAGAAATCACTTTTCATTGTCAATTTATACATAAACCACCTTTAAACAGTTTTTTGCTGCAATCAACCACCTGGACTCACTTCAAGTCAAGTTCTTCCAATTTTGCTAAAAATATTAGTTGTCAATACTAAGTATATTATAGAGATGATCCTTAAATGGAGGTTAGGTGGGGTCAATTACCAAAAATCATCAACTGAGAAGTGGGCCCCAGTGGTTGATTGCAACAAAGAACACTTTAAAGATGGTGTTTATGTCTAAATTGAAAATCAAATGTGGTGTCTGTAGAATTTCCATATTTTAAATGTGGTTTCTATGAAAAACAAACGTTGAGTTTTTTACTCAAAATTCACAATTTTCATTTGCTCTAACCTACAAATTAGTCCATTCTCATCTATCTCGACCAATGGTAAATATTTGGCGTATTTCAAAATTCTCAAATTTCAAGGCTATAAACCATAATTTTTCCCATTTTTGCTATTTCGAACTACTAACAATTAAAATTTCTTTTTTCAAAGTTCACAATTTTTATGGACTATAACTCACAATTTTTATCCATTTTCATTTGTTTCCACTCAATAGCAATTAATTGGCACTTAAAAATTCCCAATTTTCATGGGCCATATAACCCACGATTTGTCTTTTTCAGTTGTTTTGATTCAATGATAATTTAGTTTTCTTTCTTCAAAATCTACAATTTTCATGGAGTATCAACAATTTTCTCCATTTTTATTTATTTCGATCCAAAGGCAAATAACTGGCATACTTCGAAATTCTTGATTTTCATAGGCATAAACCACAATTTTTTGTTCATTTTTGTTCCTTTCGTGCTAAGAACAATTAATTTTTCTTACTTTTAGATTTCTGATTTCATGGGTTATAACCCACAATTTTGTTCATTTTCACCTCTTTCAACCTAATGAAATAATTGGCATAATTCAAAATTCACAATTTCCATGGGTTGTAACCCAGATTACAAAAAGTGCTAGGCGGCCTAGGCACTTGACCCGGCGTCTAGAGCCTAGGCAAGGCGTAGGCATTCTTTTTTTATTTTTAAAATTATAATCAACGTTATCAAAAGCGCTAAGGTGCCAAATTGATGCCTAGCGCTTAGGCGCTAAGCCTAATAGTATTTCTTTTTCTATTTTAAGTGATGATTGAGGAAGTTTTGCTAAAGGTCAGAGTTGGAGGTGTTCATAGTCAGTAGAGGCGAACGGAGGAGTTCAGAGGTTAGAAGACGTATAGAGAGCAATGAAGAAAATCAACTAAGACCTAAGTGATGCAGTTCGCGTAAGCGATTTCTGTTCCCCCAGGTGCTCTCAAGCCCTAGGAGGGTAGGTAGACTAGGTACAGGTACCGCCTAGGCCTAGGTAGGAGCCTAGGCCTAGGCAGGAGCCTAGGCCTAGGCAGGCTAGGCGAGAACTTTTTAAACATTGGCTATAATCCATGATTTTGGTTCATTTTCCGTCATTTCGATCCAATGACAGTTAATTATAGCAATTTAAAGCTTGAAATTTTCATAGGCTATACAACCCATAAATTTTTTATCCATTTTATGTCGGTAAGTATTTTTTCTTTCTTCAAGTATCACGATTTTTCATGGACTGTAAGCCTATAACCCACAATTTAGTCCATTTCCATCTCTTTCAATCCAATGGCAAAAAATTGAGGTACTCCAAAAATTCGTTTATATCATAGGCTATAACTAGGGGCGCTAAACCGTATCCGTATCCGAGAAAATATCTGTAACCGTATCCGTTAGGATATGGATATTGTTCCTCAAATCTATAACTGATAGGATACGATTACGGATATAGTTTTGTAGTAAATATCCGGATCCGTATCCGAAATATCCAAATACATATTGATCATATTGTTGCAATAGTTTTAATCCTTAGATTAATGGATTTGAGGTTAATTTTGATGATCAAGATGTCTAATCTTAGCTTTTTAGATATAACAAACATATTAATGAACTCTTTCATATCACATGAACTATTTTTTCAATATTATCTATTTCTTTCATATCTGCTTTGTATCTGCATACATATCCGGTTATATATCCACATGTATATCCGTATCCATATCCGATTTTAACGGATATAGATATGAATTTTCCTTACCGAGATATTTCTATATTAGTATCCGAGATGGGGTAAGTGGATATGGATATGGTAAGTATCATATCCGAGCCATATCTGAAATGAATGCATCCCTAGCTATAACCCACGATATTTTTCGAATTTCTGTGGTTTCGACCCAATGACATCAAGTTTTCTATCCTCAAAATTTGCGATTTTCATGGGCTATAACCTTCAATTTTTTTCCATTTCATCTCTTTTAACCAAATGAAAAATAGGTGCACTTCGAAAATTCCCCATTTTTTCACTATTTTTGTCCATTTTTGGTCATATCAACACAATAGCAATGAAGTTTTTACTCAATATTCACAATTTTCATGGGCTCTAACCTACAAGTTTGTCCATTTTCATATATCTCAACCCAATGGTAAGGACATTTGGCGTATTTTGAAATTCTCAATTTTCAAGGGATATAAACCACAATTTGTCCATTTTGTTGTTTCGAACCACTGACATTTAAGTTCTCTTTCTTCAAAGTTTACAATTTTCACGGGCTATAACATAATTTTTGTCCATTTTTATTATTTTCAACTAAATGGCAATTAATTAGCGCATATAATTCATAATTTTTATAGGTTATATAACCCACGATTTTTGTCTATTTTTTTATTTTGATCTAAATATCAAAATTAAGTTTTCTTTCCTCAAAATTCACGATTTTTATGCACTATAATTAACAATTTTCTCCATTTTTATGTGTTGGCCCAAGGATAAATAATTAGAATAGTTCTCAATTCTCATTTTCATGGACTATAAACCACGATTACTATTCATTTTTTATTCCCTTCGTCCCAATGACAATTAATTCATTTTTTATTCCCTTCGTCCCAATGACAATTAAGTTTTCTTTCTTCAAATTCATGAATAGGCTACAACCCACAATTTTGTCCATTTTCATCTCTTTCAATCCAATTGGAAATAATCAGAATATTTCAAAATTCATAGTTTTCATGGGCTATAACCCATATCGTTTGTTCATTTTCGATCATTTAGACTTAATGGCAATTAATTAGCATATTTCAAAATTTATAATTTTCATGGGCAACCAATAATTTTTTGTCCAATTTTTATTGGCAACTAAGTTTTCTTTCCTCAAGTTTCACGATTTTCATAGGTTGTAACCCATAATTTTGTCCATTTTCTCTCTTCTAATCCAATAGGAAAAAATTTGTCGTACTCCAAAATTCCTAGATTCCATGGTCTATAACATAAGATTTATATCTATTTTCCATTGTTTCGACCCAAAATACAATTAAATTTTCTTTCCTCAAAATTTATGATATTCATGGGCTTAACCATTTATCCATTTCAACTCTTTTAACCAAATGACAAATAAATTGGCGTCCTTCAAAATTTCTCCATTATTATGGCTATAATCCAAATTTTTTGTCCATTTTCAGAAGTATCAACCCAATAGTAATTAAGATTTTCTCATAACTTACGAATTTCATAGGCTCTAACCTACAATTTTATCCATTTTCATCTATTTTGACCCAATGGCAACTATTTGGTGTATCTCGAAATTCTCAATTTTCAAGGTTCATAAGCCAAAATTTTTGTTGTTTCGAACCACTAACAATTATGTTTTCTTTGTTCAAAGGTCACGATTTTCATGGGCTATAACCGACAAGTTTTGTCCATTGTCATCTTTTTCAACTAAATGACAATTAATTGGCATTATATAAAAATTCACAATTTTCATAGGCTAGATATAACCCATGATTTGTATACATTTTTCAATCATTTTGACCCAATGGAAATAAAGTGTTTTCTCAAAATTCATGACTTTCATGAAATATAGTTAACAATTTTCTCCATTTTTATTTGTTTTGACCCAATGGCAAATAATTGGCATCCTTCTAAATTCTTAGTTTTCACGGGCTATAAACCGTTATTTTTGTTCATTTTTGCTCCATTCGTGTCAATGACAATTAAGTATCTTTCTTCAAAATTCACGATATTTATGGGCTATAAACTGCAATTTTTCCATTTATCTCTTTCAACTCAATGGAAATAATCGGCGTACTTCTAAATTCACAGTTCTCATGGATTGTAATCCATGATTTTTGTTCATTTCGGAAGTTTGATCTAATGAAAATTAAGGTTTTTTTCCTCAAAAGTCACAATCATGGGCTGTATAACCCACAATTGCCCATTTTCGTCTCTTTCAATCCAATGACAATTAATTGGCATAACCCGCAATTTTTTTCCATTTTCAACAATTTCAACTTAATGGCAATTCTATTTTCTTCACTCAAAATTCACGAATTTCATGGGCTATAACCCACAATTTTGTCTATTTCATCTTTTTCAATCCAATGGCAATTAATTGGCATATTTCAAATTCCTTATGGCTCATATGATTTTTGTCTCCAATGTTTAGCCAATTAACACGATAATGTTTTCTAAAAAAGGAAATTGTGTTTGACTAATGAAAACTATTGAACATAGTTTACAGAAAAGAAAACGCTAACTATGAAAAGTCTGTGTAACATGCTTGCAACTGAAAGAGACAAATTGGCATACCACTTGTTTAGACTGAACTAACCAATCGCCAACACTTGCTGATTTTCTTAATGGCGAACTCTGGAGAAAGCACACTATTTTAATACGATGAATGTACTGGCAGGGTTCAGATAATCAATTTATGTACAGAAGTCTGTATTTCAAAAGAAAAAGCATACCTGAGAGGACCTCCGAGGAGCGGAACATAATGGAATATCCTGCCAATGTATTTTTTTCTCATCAGAGACGATTCAATTTGTAAAAATAACTTCCAAGATTGAGAATTGACCTTCACAAGATCCACATTTTCAGATGTGACTGAAAATCGGCCTTTTATCTGTACCACATTAGGCTTGGACTTATCCTCTAATGAATCTCCATATCCTATAAGAATAGGAAGAATCTCTTTTAGCGTCACACTTTTCCATCTAAATGTGTTACATTCAATAGAATAAACAGCAATAACAAAATAAATATGCATGCTGTCCTCCAGAATTCAGGAGGCAGGAGAAAGGTTAATTCCATAAACAAACTCAGAAGTCTACTTATGTTCTATTACCTCCTGAAGATCGTATAGGAGCAGATAAACTGTTTGCAGAAGCACGATTTGGAAGCATCAATGGACCACTTAAGTTTGGCGTCTTCCGAACATCGCGTTTAGACTTATCATAAGCTAGTTGATTGTCACCCTCGGATCTGTTTAAATGAGATTTAATACATCCTGAACTTTCATACATTTAAGAAATGTCACCCCACAAATAATTTGCTTATATTCTATTTTCCAACTGCAAACCTTCAGCTGGAAACTACTCCTCCAATTGATCATCATAAACATTACACAGATCTTAATATAAAGCAGTCAAATTACACATCATTGAGTCATCCATGAAATGATAAGTGTGAGGGACGAATGAGAGAATTTCTGAGAACTAGTTTCAAAACAAAAAGTTCTACGATTATTCATATGATTCATTCAACAAAACTTAAAAGCTTCAGCACTCAGTAAAATATACCATAACTGTATAAGCATATTTGGCCTTTAACATTTCGAAGATGGCCCTACTCTCATGCTTAAATTGTTTCAAAAATGTCTTTACTAGTTCCGTCAAGTGGACAAAACTCTACATACTTGCTCAACTATGCATGTCACATTACTTGCTCCGCCATGCATGTCTAAGATAGTACAACTTTTCGACCACCATATAGGTATTTCTTACTTCTTACCCCCATGAAATAGAGGTCCATGTCTTCACCTGAGGTAACAGATTTTTTTTAATAGCTCTTTTCTGTTCTGTTTCGCTTCTTCCTTTTTATTTGATCCCTTACTAAGTAATGATGGAGGTTAGCCAGAAACAGACCTAGCTCACCTCTGCTCATAGTCGCAAGAGAATTAGCAGGAATCAAGGGAAAGGATTTATAAGTTGCCTTTCCTGTACAGATGTCATAATCCTGTTCTATATTGAAACTAAAATCCTTATGGCTCATGCAAATAAAAATTCCATACCCTGTGCTAGAAAAGAAAAGAAAGCTGTGAAACATGGACACTCTGCATCCAACATGTATCAGACATACACTTGCACGACATGCTCAACATATATAGACACATTAAAGTCATCTCATTCTCAGAGATTAAACAATCACGTGTCAGAACCATGTCACACAACAAAAGATTACAAGGCTTGCATAACATACATGTCAGAGCCATTTATGGCTCAAGTAAGCATTAGAGGGTTGGACGTAGTTTATATTTTAACACTGCATAAGAAGATTTCAAACATGCGAAGGCATTGTTGGCTTGTATTACAAAAGCTATTGGATTGGAGTTTCAGTTATCTTTTTTGATATATGATTTGAAGTAAATAGATTTTCATCATGAAGTCTTTATTTTGTTCCCATTAATGTTTCGGATATCTAGCACTTCCCCATTTAATGATGGTGGAAGGCAAGCACAACTGACTAAAGCATTCCACACTTAGCAGAAGTAATGATCTTTTAGAGTCATATTCTATGAAGATAACAAACATCATACTCATGAAAATGGAAAGATATTGGAAGAGAGAGAACCTATCAGACACGCGTCCCCTTTCTATGAACGAGTTGCCATGAACGTTAGATGGGATGAGAGGACCACTATAAGTAAGGTGCTTTTTCCCAGCTTGGCTTTTCCAGTTGTTGGGGTCTATGCCTTGTTTTGACGTTGATGGCATTGAATCGTTTTTGGATCTGCTTTTATCATATCCATCCAGTATTTCTTGATTACGAGAGGCTAATGAAACTGTTTCTACAGGTTCAACTTTTGTACTTGAACACCTAGTTCCCGACTCATCTGCAGCATATGTATTCTCTCTGCACAAGAACACACTTGTCAGAGGATAGTCTTTACTGAAACACTGAGGACAGTGCAACAATGCCCACAGTAGGTACCTTCTGAAAATAGTTTTCTAATGCAACAGAATTCAGGATAAGATTTTTAGATCAATTGGTATCAAACTGCAATTTATTTACACAAAATAAAATCGAAGCTGAAGAGCATATGACACTGAAGAGGATTTTTTCATAAACACTGGATAAGCGCACAAGTTAGAACGTCACTGATTATTTATATGTAGAACAATGTAACTCACCTTGTATCTTTTATAAACAATATAAAAATTATGAATTTCGTACTCCAACTTAGTTGAAATTAGGAGACCTGTTTACCATGTTGTTTGCTAATATTCACGAACTTTCATATGATGTGGAGTGCCATTTTCAGAGTTTTTTACCATATCTAATAATAACATTTTGTACACTCCTTGAAAGTGTATTTAGAAAGATTAATATGTTCACTCTGATTTCAGACCGAACATATAACTCCTTGTGATACCGTTACATATGTAGTCATTCAGAATTGAGAGTGCAGTAGGTTAAATTATAGATGAGGGATGAAGTTGTAATTTCATACACGTAACAGTATCTGTATCAAACTGAAAGGAGATTACAAACAAAAAAGAAGACAAAGGAGATTACAAACAAAAAAGAAGACCAACCATCAAACAGGGGCAAGCATGAGTAGGAATCAAGAGAAACCTATGGTACTGGGGTGAAACTACTTGAACCTTGTTTAATTGATTTGTCAACTCTATTCACCTAGGAACAGCTTACAGACTTTCACATAGAATGATATTTTCTAAATGACAAAAGGCAACAGCAACAACATTGGATTTTTTTTATCTTTTTAATTCTAAAGTTGAAGAAAACAATATTTTGGTCTTACACTAATGCCCACTGAATCTTCAAAGTGCTGATAGATGAAAGCTTTCATGCCAATTCCCTGCTTGTGCCTATTTAGAATCTACCTCCACAATGATATGATTTTCGATAATGAATCTTATCATCTTACCTATTACTGCTCATTCAGTGGAAACAAGTTGCAATTACATGACTTCTTCAAACTAATGAATTTAGAATCACAGAAAAGCATATAAGCTCATGTTTCGGTAGGCATGTTCTGATCTGCTGAATTTCAAATCATCATGTGTTTAGTTGGATGTAACTGGAAATAAAGATGTTATTTAACATGCTTTGAGTACATTGATGGTAATGTTGGATTATCTCAACGAGGAACTCACTTGTTTTGAGAGTGAATTCCAATTCTATATGAAAATTGAACTCCTTAATTCCATAGTAACCTTGATGGTGAACATGCCTTTGCGTGTATGCATGTGTTTATCTGCTAACATGTACGTTAAGCATGTTATACTTTCCAAATGCTATTATCCTCTGATATTATACATGAAACCTAGAGAAAAGCTGAGTAGATCCGTGAAGCATCTTAACTGCAATGAAAAAAACTAAAGACTGCATCATCCTCCATGCTTTTATCATTAAAAATCTCCATGATCCTAGGATTACTATAATTTGATAGATGGCATTGCAGGATCCATAATTGCTTGGGCAAACTGCTTTCTTAAGTCTTAAGAGAAAGCTACAAAGATGTTCAGAATTTTGAATACTTACTGATCAGCCATACTCTCATTTATCCTTTCCTTACTGTCTAAATATATTTTCTCCAAGATCCCTTCACTTCTCCGTCTCCTTAACTAGGTTTTCCACAGCAGGTCTTTGCTGTCTATACAATTTCACTTTGAAGACAATATTGATGGTTAAACGCTCGTGATATTTCATGGCTTGTTATGTGCAATAATAATGTCATATCTACACAAGTGTCAATGAGCATGATCATGACTTGAAGCATCCTCAGATTGATTTCTCTTTGGGTTTCTTCTTGTATTTTAAATTCTACAGAGAAACTATTCAGAAATTATCCTTCTACTTTTTGATACTTCCACTCTGAACAAATCATATTTCAAGTGCTCTTGTGTTTATCAGTTTAACTGACAAGCCAGAAAATTTCATTCAAGATAACTGATGCATTAATTTCTCTTTTCATCTTTATCTAACTTACTATTTCTTCGGATCTAACTTACCAATATCATAAAATAACTGCAAGCTACATTCTGAAAGAAATTAAATGGAAAAAAAAACATGAGAAACTTTAGATACACAGTTATCAACATCAATTGAAAGAACTACAAGCAGTCAGCACAAAGCCAGAGCCATAACATATCAAGCGGTAAACTTTCCTTGAACTGTCTTGTATTCCTTGCATGCATTACAATACTACTAATACTATCATACAAATGCTACAAAAGAAGTGCAAGTACAAAAATATAAATTTGTCCACATAACTATTAAAAGAAAGCTCGGAACATGAATCCAACATGCAACTCAAATGAGAAATTTGATTTAGGTATAGGAGTTAGCTCACCTGCAATTGGTTTCATCAGTAACTGATGATTTCCCAAAAATAGATGTGGAAGTAGATGAATCCTGACAATAATATTAAAAGTCTTTCAATAATAACGAAAGCAGTATCAGATCAGCATATAAAATCAATTACTTAAAAATCATAAAAAATAAAACAACAATAGGTCTTTGTGAGGAAGGAGTAAGGAGATTTAAACAGCATGCAGAATGACATGCAAGAACTACACAAAATTCTTTGCCAACAAGAGGAAAATTAGAATACCTTGTTGTTGGTTAATCCTCTCATGCTACCATCATCTTCTTTGGTTTCAGAAAAGTCATCATCATCCTGAATCTATTAGACATCTTAAAGTGTTAGCAACAATTTAAAATACTCAATATGAACTAGAAATTTCTTAAAACAGCATAATTTGACATTATGCAGAATCCAGGAAGAATGTGCATCCACAGAAACATACCAGAGATGCTTGAGCTTTCAAGTCTTCAATATCAAAATTCCACGCACTTACACCTCTCTGGTACTCGCTCTGTTAATCATAAAACTAGGAGTGAATAACACTTCTCATAGCCAGCTCAACAAGAAATAATATTAATGCTTTTTCTCCCAGGCACTTGACATCACACAAGAGACCACCAGTTAAGATTTGCATGTTAACTCATAGATGTTGGGGAACTGGAAAAGTATTCAGCAAACAAGCAGTTCATAATACAACTAGGTCTATTAACTTAAGACATCTCATTTATGAACATTTTCAGGTCCAGCATCAATAATCAGATAAATAGCTAGTATCAGCTTCCTGTAGAATCTAGTTCAAAGCATTATTATTAGCAAGACGAAACAACTGACCAGTGAAAGTGCTTCTTGTTCTGCTGATGGCATTTTCTTCATAGCCAGCTGTGCAGCATCTTTAAGCTGCAGAGTGTGAAAATTTTGATACAAGAATGTGCCAAATTATAACTGAAAGAAACAACAACAAACATTTCCTTAAGGTGGCTAACCTGGAGTGCCTTCACACGGTCCCAAAGAGGTGGCAAGTCAGCCAAAAGCGTCTTCACAGACAGCTCTGGAGGCTTAGCATTTTTGAAAAAGGAGTGTTTTAACAATTTTTCTGCTGTTGGCCTCTTTGTTTGATCTTTCACCAAGCACATTGCAACCATTTCTTTAAAAGACTGATTACCACTGAAGGTCCTTAATTAGAACAGTAATAGAAAAAAGGTATCCAATAATCTAGAAACACTCTACAAGCAGCCAATCTCACTCTGTTTCATGAGTTAAATGTCAAAGCAAGGGTCCATTAAAAATACCATGTGCAGATATATACCATAAGAATTATTGAAAAAACAGGTAACTCTACCAAGATCATGACAATAATCATAAACTTTTATTAGCCAATAAGACAGGCCGTACCTTTGAAAATCTTTTATCCCGATCATAGTCAAGTCCTGGAGGAGCATTTTGAAGGGTCATCAGGAGAACCTAGAGGAAGATGAAAATTTTGAGGCTGGTGATACACTGAAGTTAAGTTTAACTCATAAACCAAAATCATTCTTAGTAAAGGCCACCATGCTTTTAGAGATATTTACATGCAGTAACTTGGTACAATTTAGTGATTTACACAGTACTACAATTTATTACTAGATTGCTCTGGCATAAAAATTAACATCATGACTATTATTCTAGGATGAGAAACCATAAATCCCTGCTTGTACTGTGATGGCAATACACTTTCCTCGTTCACTCTTATCAGCTAACATCTGAATCATGACAGTTGTATAGTCTACCAGAATTTGGAGAATTACTCCTTGATTATAGGATAAGTGTTTAAGCTTAAACTGCATGGCCAGATAGGATAGGCAAGCCTACTTCCAACTGACTCTCTAGATCTAGGTTTTATGGTAAGCCCACTTTCTCAAAATGATCTTGACCAGAAATCAGGGACATACTCGTGCAGGAAGAATGACAATTATAGTAGATTGTAAACAATGGTCATGCTTTTGTTAGTTTTTCTATACTATGTTCTAGAATTTGACCTAATAGAAATAAAACTTGGATGATATTGGTTAGTGTAGCTCTCCTATTTTAAGTTCATATATCCGGCCACTCCCAAAAAATTATGATGCAAGTGAGCATGGATCCCCACTAGACCTAAGCCTCGGGCTATGAATGGTTAAATTTCTTTTCTGGCATCCTTCATACTGAACTGAGTGGTTAAATTTCCTTTCTGGCATCCTTCATATTGAGCTGAGTGGAGAACTACTTGCCAGATCATCCTCCGAAGGATGTCTTCATCCAAGAATTTCATCATATAATTAATTGATATAGGAACAACTAGCTTGGTCATTCATGATCTTGATAGTTATATAGTTGGTTCTGAAATTAAAAAAAGGAACCTTTAAGTTTTACCATTGCTACAGCATCAACCTATCACTGTCATCAGCCATAAATCTTGCTATAATAAGGATTAGATTTATGGTGCCTTGAATAAAAGTCCATTATCAAGATTTTTGGAAGGGTGGGTTATGCATTCAAGAAGCAAACTGTTGTAGAACTCCTAATCAGTTCCTCAATTAAAAGCAATTCACATCTTATTAGGGAAAAGTAAGGTGCACATGCTTCCATACTATGATCTCATAACATGTCACCTCTTGCTATTTCCATATGCACACAGAAAATAGGGAAGAAAGTTCCAAAATGATCCATCTTCTCCTTTCAGGAGTTTAGATGCTATAGATAAAGAGCAAGAACGATGTTGCGAGTTTCGAACTAGATGGAGTGTTTCTCATGGATTTAGACACAGTTTCTGTAAGTAGTATTGATGTTGTTGGGGCTCAAATTATAACCAATTGGACACAGTACTATATGCATGCACTCACAAAAAGGAAAAGTTTGCCTAAAAGTCTTGGGCTTGTGAATTGTGGCAATACTTTTCCAGCCAAAAGAACTGGGAACAGAAAAGTTCTAGATTGATCACTTTGTTATATAACTTAGAGAACAGATACAAGGAAAGCAGATTATGTAATAATATGTAGACCGCATGAAAAAGGGCCATATCGTACACTTAGAGATTAACTTGTGAGATATTGTAGAGAGACCATCAACTACACCATCAACCAAAACGAAACATACCTTCATTGGAGGATATTTTGAAAAAGGAGCATGACCATGTGCCAACTCAAGAGCAGTTATTCCAAATGACCAAATGTCAGCTCTGAAAATATGCATAGACACCAAAATCATGAGCACCATGCTGAGTATTAATTTCATAAACAACATTCATATGTTTTAAAGACAGAATATAACCTAACAATTGGGTTAGTCTGACAATGTAAAATGTTTGAGATAAAACAAATGTTGGTGCATAAGAGTTTTAAGTGTGATCGGAAAATTTAATGCGTTAAAGTGTTGATCAAAGCAAAACATCATTTTTTTAGATGTTTTAAATGATCTAGATCCCACTTTAATGGGGTTGATTTTGATGAGTTCTTGTGTGTGCGTTTTTTCCTGTTTCACATTAATTTGTACATATTTGCAGCTACTTTTTACCGTTAATTTGCTCATTATAGTTGTTCTTGTATATTATGTTTGGAATTCTGACTAATTTCATTCATTTACATCTGGTACCAAGGTTGCATGTTATCTTGTACAAATTCCTAAATAGTTCTAAGCATCACTTGCTATTACATTACATGCGCCATTCATCTTAAAGTGTACTACAATCTTCATTAATTGAGAGTTCCACTATGGAGATAGCCAAAGCAAGCCATTCGCTTCAAAATAAAGATTTTCTTTGTTTAGTTCCATCAATTTCTTTCACAGTCAAATTAGACAAAACTAGCACGTAAAGAGAATCTTAACAGGAAAAAGAGTATTAAGTAGAACATTTCTAATTGCAGAATGGATTGCTTTTCAATTAAGTAGACATTTATTACCATGCTATTTAAATTGGGAGTAAGACTCACTTGAAATCATATCCACTTCCTGGTTGCAAGACCTCAGGAGCCATCCTATTGAAAACAAAATCATGGAAGTTTTCATGAAATTATGAGAGCTGATAATAATATACCAGAGTTACAACACGAAGCACTTAAAATGCTTACCAGCAAGGCGTGCCTACAAAAGTATTTCTCGAGCGTTGTCTATCACCCCTATCAAACATACAAGCTGAAACACCAAAGTCACCAAGCTTCACCATTCCAGAACTATCAAGAAGGATATTCCCAGCCTGCAGTTCAAAGCCTCATTGAACAAGGAAACATTGTAAGATTTTCGATCTAGCACAATCTGCTTTGCAACTGACCTTGACATCACGATGAATATGTCCATGTCTATGAAGGTACTCCAGAGCCTTGAGTGTTTCTTTAAGAATAGAACAAATAACAGACTCCTCAAATCCATCTGGATATGATATCTTCATAAGGTGCAAACATGAGCCCTCTGCCATGAATGGCATGACAACCCATAGTGAATGGTCAACAACAAATGAGCAATATGCACTAATGACATTTGGATGGTCTATCAAACTCATTGTCTGGGCTTCCCTTCGTATGTCATCCTACATTGAGTTCCAATAATTTGTCACACAAATATGAGAAAAAAACTGATGAAAATAAAAAATAAAATGTCTCTGCACAAAAATATATGCCAAAACAAATATGGAAATTAAATGTTTAGTCAACCATAAGGCATAAGTAAACTACGCTGCAGACCAAAGTAACCACAGTGAGTACGATTGGATCGCTGAGAAAAAACATGAACCAGTCCTACCACATGATGCAGTCATATACAACCTAAGTTGCATGGAAACGGGTACGTGTACTGGTACTGGTACGGGACACGGTAAAACTGTAAAATGTAGGGTACGGGGACACGGCTACATATATATATTGAATTAACAATGTACATGAGATTTTTTTTCCGCTTCATGTGTCATTAGAATTAATATTCCAATCACGTTTTCTTTTATCATATTGATTATCATAAATTGGAAACTACTCATTTTTTTACTAGACATCCAAACGACCCATTAACTATATAGTTTTGAACTTGGGTATGGACTAAAGCGAACCCGACCCATATCTAACCAGTTTCAAGAAATGGATGTGAAGTGTAAGTCTATACGTCCAAGAAGTCTTTGACAAGTGTTTTAAATTAACACATATATCATATAATTGAGTACATGTTGTAATAAATGCATGCATATATTCAAGAAGTGTCCATGAAGTTTGGGTACGGGAAAATATCGGGTACGTGTCCGGTACGGGTACAGCTTCATTATAGAAGTACCCGGACAGGAGAAAAAAAATCTTCTTTCGGAGTGCGGGGCACTAGGACTATATCTCATAGGGTATAAGGAGGTGTTAGGAAAATATTGGGCTGAACAGATTTATCCTAAGATTTGTACCTTGATGATGTGCCAAAGCTTTAAGTATATTGAAGATCAGGATTTAAGGGGAATTTGCTATTAACTAAGATCTATTAAAAGACAACGAGAAAAAAAGTGCTCAACACATCACAACGGGGCGGGTGGACGGGGGTACAAACTGAAAATCTAGAAGTCTTGTGCAAACACACAAGCACCCAAATTATTTTGATAGCTAGACTCTACGAACCAACATGGAGCAATACAACCTCCCTAAATCATAAAGTAAATCTCGAACTACCAAGCGGAGAATGGATGAGCAATGCACCCAAAACAGCTTAACAGAAATAACGTAAACCAAAAATCCTAAATCATACTAGAATCCGACAACTAAATTCTATTTCTCCTATCAATCGCTTTCTAGTTTGAACTAAACCATTAGCCACAAATAACACATAATATTCAACCAGAGTAAAGAGCAACTAGATAATCAGACTTGGGCCATCATAGGTGATCTAACAAGAACTAAAACTTAAAATGAAGTTAAGGGGAAAAAACATATCCCGAGGACAAAGGCGCATAACTAAACTGAATCTGCTAAAAGACATGTAGAACACCTAAACTGTTCGGGTGGGAGGTGGGGGGTGGGGCGTGGGGGGCGAAGAGACTTGAACATGAGCTTTTAACGTTTGCTCTCCATGATTTTCCTCCTTTCATCTGAATTACCACAACTAAAATTCAAAGAAAAACGCTCAGAGCCATCGGCCAACAACTTTATTTTGATTAAAGTATAACTTGTCCTCCCAATGATCTGGCATAACTCAGGGGTAAAAAGGTGGTTGAGTAAATGATCTCAAGGGATTTTCCCAATGACAAAGGCTTTGTTGTTGCTTTTTCTCCAAGAAAGATAACAGATGGTTCAAAGGCACAAATGGCTATAAGATCATAGTCAATTTGTGATGATCCAAGGGCAGAAATAGCTAGTACTTTAAGCTCAAAATACAGCTGGCTTAATCCCAAATTAAAATTCCAACTCAGATTCAATCCCAATCTAATAATAACAAATTAATAAGCCTACCGTGGACAGCTACAAGACCATAGTCCATTTTGTGCAGTGTAAACTGAAAACTAGGTCCATTTTGTGCAGTGTAAACTGAAAATTCATTTTATGATTCAAGGGCACAAATGGCTAGAATTCAAGCTCAAAATCAAATTTTCAGAGTACGGCTCGCTTCAATCCGAAATTAAAACTCCCGCTCAGGTTCGATCCCAATCCAGTAATAACAAATCACTAAGCCTGGCACTGTTCAGATTGGATAGGGATCACTTCAAATTCGAAAGAGCACGCTTCAGAGTCGAGGTCACAAGGCTAGAATCCAAGCTCAATACCAAACTTTCCAACTTCAGATCGCTCAATCACAGTCTTACGCTAACAACTTAGATATAGATCAGTTCAAGATCCAAACAATTCACCGAAAGATAACCGCAAGGGACTCAGAAACTGACTAGGTTACTGTTGCATCGGTCGAGATCCAAGCACTTGACAGCAACGACCTCGTTCGCCGGCAGAAAGATCGCCCTATACACCGTCGCGCTCGCGCCATATCCAACCTCCTCCATCAGCCTGTAGTCCGCCGGCGACACCGTGTAGTGGCCGCTCCGCCTCGCGCTCCCGCCGCCGCCGCCGCTCCCGCTCCTCCCCATCCCTCTCCCTCTCCCTCTCTACCCCCTCAAAGAGATCCAAAGCCCCCAACTTTCTGTCTCTAAAGAGCGTTGACTGCCGCCAGAAATAAGAGAGGGGAGAGAGAGAGAGCGAGAGAGGCCAAAAGAGGGAAAGGGGCTCTAGAAGGGTAGAGATGATGAGATTAGAGGAGGAGGAGATGCCGACCATTTCTGACGTGGCAACGATACGTGTGGGCCCCGGTCGGGTGCCGTACGGTTCGGTGCAGATATCTCTCGCCTTTAGCTCAGCCCAAAAGATATCATCCCAATAGAGAGTTTTTTATCACATATGACCCTCACATCATGGATATTTTTAATTTTACGGATTAATTGCACTTAAATACCCCATAGTTTCCCCTACTTTCAATTTATGCACTCTCACTTGGTTTTTTGCAGCACTTATATAACCTAAAATTTTTAAAACTTGCATTTATATAGACTTACTTTCTTTGACAGCACTTAAATACCTTAAAGCTTTTAAATTCGGCCCTTAAATGCCCTAATGTTTTTAGTAACTAAACTGACCTCTAAATTTTATTCTTTCTTTCGCCCTAGATGTTTGAAAATAAAAGAAAAGCGTTTTGTTTCATTACAACTTGATCTAATTGTCTAAGTAAATTACTATTTATCTAAGATAAACTTAATTAATTTGAACAGAAACTCCCATCACCCGACACTAAAAATTAACTTGATAAAGGCGTAGACTTGCTATAGTTTGAGATTAAATAAGCAATCATAAAAGACACGGAGTAACTTATAATGCCTATGATTTTGGGGTCATTAAAACAATTTCAAAATAAGGGATAAATTTCAGGAAACCACTTGAACTTTGGGATGGTTGGCATAAAAAAAAATCTCCGAAGCTTTAGGGAGGTTTTGTGAAATTTACCCTACAATAAATTATGGGTTGCTTGAAGGGGATCAACCGGTGGTACTTGGATCGAGTGTACGGGTCCGTGGGCCTAAACAAGACGCGCAATAACAGATGCTTGGATCTTGGCATTGTTGTTTGCTCTTTTCTTTGATAATAATAATAATTATTTGGAGTTATTGATGTTTTCATGAGCTGGATTGTTGACGGGCTTTATGGGGCCTAGTATAATAATGAGGAGAGCAAGGGTACTTGTCCTTACAATTGTAGGACAATCGCCTAACTCTGCACGTGGGAAGTGATGGGTATCAACTATCAAAAAGTTTGGACATACAAGTGGAAGTTTTTTGGGTTGTTTATAAATTTGTAGCCCCCAATTGTCTCCCCCATAAACTTCACTTCGGAGTTTAACATAGTATCGGAACAATCCATGTCCAAATTTTACTAGCCACATATTTAACATTGGATGTAACTTGGAATCACAACAAGCCTAGTCTAGGAATGCAATTTGAGTCAGGCTCGACTCAAATTTGACGGCTTGGTTACACATCTTTTAGATTTTGATTTAGCTTGGCTTGATAAATGCATATTTGATGTGGAAACCGATTTACATGCTAATCCAATCCAAATCCAATCAAAGCCGAACCCCATGAGTGACTCTGCCTAAGTTTCCTATATTCTTGGCATGTTATTTTATCTTTTACGTGTGCTAAATTTTAGTTATTATTAAGGGTATAATGTTGATTTACCCTCTATTTTAGGAAATTTAGTTCTCATCTGTCAATAATCATGTTGGGACAAGCCAAAGCTTATTCTTTGTGTTCCCTATTTTCTCAACACTTCAATCCTGAAATTTAGGATTAATTGCCTTTGGCCTACTTCAGGCACAAAAGGCCTTACAATTTCAGTACATTATGGCTAACACCACATGCACTTTGTCCTTGTCAGTTCAAAGTCAGTGCAAAAATGACACTAATCAAAAATCATGTTTGATGTGAAGGATGGCCAACAGAGGTGATCAATTTTCTTTTAACTCTAGAAGAGAGTACATACTATCAAAATGTCAAGACAATTCAAGGAAATGATTAAAACAGTGCAATTAATCCAAAATAAGATTTTAATCTGGACAATTCTTAGAGGGTTACCCTGTGAGACCCATCTCAAGCTTCATCCATATCACCTATGTTGTATCGATGTATATATTGTACTTTACGCTATTTTGTATATAAATATTGCAGAATGTTGTCAATCCAAATACCAAATTCTATCTCATAGACCAAATATCATATGTATCTAGAAGCAACATCAGAAAGTAGATACGATGAAGTGACGATAAACCAACAGTTGAAGAGGTTTATCGCAGGCATCGGTTAGCCAATGAGAAACATTTGCTCAAAAAAACTATGTATAACAGCATACAAATATAGTCGAAAAGGCATTAACAATATATATGACAATCATATTATCTTTCTTACTAGCAGTAAGAAGATCTCGTCCCTTATCTTGCTAATTGTACAAAGCAAGTACAACCAATTTAAGAAATCAATCAATTATAACAGGAGATAAAAAATCAATCACATAAACTCTTCTACTGATCACAGAAAGAGCTTTTGCTACCTTATCCAGCCTCTCAGCCTATCCTTCTCCTTGTTAATTGCTACCTTTTGTGCAGTGACACCCTTAGATGATCTTGTAATCCTACCAAAGGCTTTTGATGGATCGATTTTTCTAACTCGATTCGATTCACAAGGCACCACAATCTTCTTCTCCACTGAAGTTATCATCGGTACTCCAATGCAATTCTCAGCCTCTCTCTTCCTTTTGATCTCATGAAGGGACTCTCTCCCTTTCAGAAGAATCGAAGAATGGCTTGTTATTTGCTTGTTGATTGAGTTTGAATTCCTTAGGATCTGTGGATCAATTTCACTCGTTGGTTCCACATTCATTGGTGTTGAAGTTCTTAATGACATGGAATCTTGTAGTTCTCTTTCTTCTGTTAGTTTCTGTTCTAGCTCGTTAACCTTCATTTCGAAAAACAAAGATAAATTATAAACAACTTTCTAAAAGAATGAAGTATAAGTAAAGGGTTAAGTAAGGATAGACCCCCTGTAGTTCTTTTGTTGCAGATAGTACCCCTGAGCGAATTTTCTGACGATTATACCCTCAGGAGGTCATTTTGTTAAAGAACACAGGGTAAAGAGTTAAACATTTCACTCAGGGGGCTATTTGCAATTGGGCGATACTATAGGGGTCTTATTCGCAATTGGGCGATGGTGTAGGGGTTATTCACAATTAATTCTAGAGAAAACATATTGCATTCTTTAAAGGATAAAACTACCTTTTGCTCAAGAATCGATTCGAATTGCTCTCTCTCCTTATTGAGCTTGAATTCTAGTTCCTTAACCTGCATAACAAATTAACTGTAAGAGCTTCATATTTTGTACTAGCTAGGTATTTGGAATGAAGATTATTTATAACCTACCTTTTGAGCAGCTAATGATTCAGAGTGCATTTGTTCCTTGAGCCTACTTTCCAATTCTTTAACCTGTAATGCGTTAATACAGGAGAGAATATGAGTTAACTTAGTATTTTCTAGTGCTTAAATTTAAAACCTACAAAAAAACCATTTTATGAACCTTTTGTTCAAGAATCATAGACTCCGACTGTTGTTGCTCCTTCAACTTGTGTTCCAACTCTTTCACCTGAGCACACAGATTAGTCACAAACTAATTAAACAACCTTTTGTTGCCAAGTAACCTACAAGACCAGTTCCCAAGTATGAAGATTTTGGGTATGATTCATATAATTTTATGAACAACCTTCCAAATCTGCTTAAATAGAAAAAATAAATATATTCTAGTTACCAATTTCCTTTGCTTTTCTCCCGAGTGACCAAGTAGGATTTACAAGCTTCTCAGGCATCAACAACATGAATGCATGAGTCAACATGTTATATTCATAGTTGCATGGAACCAGTTCATTCAGGTTCATGGGACGGGAACGAGATCGTGGTATGCCACTCATTAGCCATCAGGTACGGAGGGGGTATGCTTACATGGTGCGCTAGGGAACATGGTACATTTTAGGTTCGGTTAAAAGTAGGAATTAAATGTTTTGCAAGAGTCAATTTTAGAAAATATACTAGTTGATATCAATAATTGTAACAATAAAAAAAACTTGAGAATCATGTTGCAATTAAGGTACGCATACTTTATTTTTCTCACTTTTTTTTCTTGTTTATTGTTTTAAAACTAGTTATTTTTTCAAAATTTTATCTAATTTGAATACTAAATTGGATCATTGGAGTGGGTGAATCGGGTTGTGTTCAACAACAAATCCGGGACGATGGAACCCGGGTCGCCACTCATTAGTAGAAATTAGGTATTGCTTATATGGTTTGCTATGGAACATGGTACATTTTAGGTTCAGTTAAATGTAGGAATTAAAGGTTTTGCAAGAGTCAAATTTAAGAAATATGCTGGTTGACAATAGTGGTAAAGAAAACCTTAACAATCATTTTGCAATTAAGGTATGCATATTTTATTTGCTTAGTTTTTCACATTTTTTCTTGTTTATTGTTTTAAAAAGAGTTATTCTTTTAAAATTTTATCTAATTTGAATTCTAAATTGGGTCGTTGGAGTGGGTGAATCAGATCATGTTCCACCACGAATCGACGACTATTAAACCCGGATCGCGGTTCGCTATAGCGTCCCAACATCAATTGTTATATTCCCTATTAAAGTTGACATTTTTCTTCAAGTTTTTTGCCAAGTCTGTCTCATAGATACTATAACTTAATATTTTATTTTCAATATAGAATATCTTTAGGCCTTCAAGATATGATCAATAAAATAATGAACAATATTTCATCATGTAAACAAGATAAAGAGGGACATACAACTGCCATCAGTATAGAGAACGAATGCAACAATAAGACAAATTATCCGAGAGTATTACCATGTTAGATAAACCACTTAACTCACAAAATATTACCCCCAAATATTGAGGGGAAAAAGAAACTACCTTTTGTTGAAGGCCAATGCATGCTTCCTCCTTCCCCTTCAACTTGTCTGATAGCTGCCAATGTTGCCTTTCTGTTGCACTTTGCAACTGCATTTTAGACTCTAGTTGTCCTTCAAGCTCTTTGTTCTTTAACAAAATAAGTGAAAAGTCAGAAAACCACAGAGAAAACTAACGTGGCACATCTCTCTTATACATCATTCAGTAAATACCTTTTCTTGCAAACTTTTACATTGCTGTTCTTTTCCTCTGACTTTGTTTTCTAAGTTTTGGCAGTTCTCTTCAAGCTTGCGCAAGGATTCATCTTTGATCCTTAGCTCCTGTTTTAGTTTATCAAGCTTCAAGAAAAAAAAATACAGGACATTGGTTATAAGCAGAAAATACTGAAGAAACAATATTCCAACAACTCAACATATCAAAGTATTCATGATAAGCTGGAAGAGTTTGAATTAAACTTATATAAATTTTAAAAGAAATTGGACAGGAGTGCAGTTAGGATCAGCAGATAGATGCCATGAAGGGATTAGGTCGAGGAGAAAATTAAACTATTATTGCGTAAGTGTGATTGTTTCCACGTGCATTAACCCAAAATGAAAATATGTAAAAACATATTAACATGCACCAGGCAGTGTTGGCTCACCATTTGTTTTGCTTTTTGTAGCTCTCCTGTGTCAATTTGCTTCCTTGCAGGACCCAACTCTACTCCCCTAACCCTACTTGCGAAGTTCAACGAACTCATAGTTTCACCCAAATCATTCTCTGAGGGGCTTATTTGTACAAACATCAACGCTTTTGAGTCTCCTCCTGCATATAAAAATAAAAATATATTTATGTGGCTTGGTAAGATACATAGAAGAGCATGCTGAACCTTTTACATATTTGAATACAAAAGTGTAGTGTTAATTCCAGATAGACCCCCTTGTATTATTGTTGTTTTGAACTTACTGCACGTCGAGCTTTATTTTTGTATATACACCCCCTGAGTGAAATTTTTTGTTATTCTTTTACCATCTTCAGAGGTTCTAGTTGTCAAAAATCAATTCTCTCCTTTTCAGAGGGCATAAGAGTAGAAAAAATTCAGTTGGGGGTCTATCTTCACAATGTAAAACTAGAAGGGCAGCAAGTTCAAAACAGCAATACTACAGGGTGTCTATCCGCAATTAACCCAAAAATATAATGACACTATGAGTTTCGGAAAACCAAAAGTAAAATACCTAGTGAATCTTGCAATAAATGAGTCAACTTGGAATTCCTGAAATATGCGAGAGCATACAATTAGAAGCTAAAAGGCCAGAAAATAAAGATAACATATTAAGGTTGTCTCCAAACCTGTAAGGTATGTGACTGTTTTTTGTTGCAAGGGCAGATATTACATCTCCAAGTGCCGAAAGGGACCTATTAATGTTTTGTGCTTCCTTAAGCCTCTCCCCTTGAACATCAGTCTTTGCTAGCCTCTCACTTCCTGCCAAATCCACAAGCCAAAGCTTGCTGTTTGTGCACTCTCCACTCATTAGGTTCTTTGCCTTCACCATTATGCAAAGCATACTGAAATTTTTGAGAATAAAAATGATATGAACGCCTCAAGCACATCATTTTAGTAAATAAAGAAACTGGGGGAAAAACTACGAACCAGTGAGAACGACTACTATGCTCATTAACATTGTTAGATCCAACAGCTCTAGCATTACTTCCAGCTTGCAATACATTCCAAACCTCCTTAATGTTTTCAACTTTTGCCTCTACTATTCCAGGCACATGGTGCAATCCTTCAGCTGCTTGTCTCACCTCCAACCTAGGAAATAGAACAATATTATTACATAAAAAAGTTTTTGATTTTGTAAGAAGTATGAACAAAATTATTAAGAGAGTAAAAGAACCTCACTTTTTTGATGACGGGGATGTTGCTAATAAGTCTCTGATCTGCTCATTGTATACCTCGAGAACACTAACTGAAATGCTGTAACAAAAAGTTTCCTTTCTCTCACTGGCAATTTTGAACAGCTCTTCCAGAGTTCTGTAGTTAACTCCTCTATTCTGCTCATTGCCCTCCATTGTAAAGGTCTTCCCAGTCCCAGTTTGGCCATATGCAAATATACAAACATTGTAGCCATCTAAAACAGATGTGACTAATGGTGATGCATCTGCATAAACATCAGCTGTTCATGGAAACAAAACATTAGCTATACATCAGTAGTAATTATGTCGGATATAATTATGAGCTACAAATATAGGTGAAGGCGTTATTTAATGCATTTGGAATAGTCTTATACATCTAAAACAGATGTGATCGATGGTGATGCATCAGTATAAACGTCAGCTGTTCAAGGAAACAAAAGATTAGGTATACATCAGGAGTAATAGTGTTGGATATAATTATGAGCTACTAATATAGGTAAAGGTGTTTATCCAATGCATTACTAGATTACTAGTCTTAATACTTCTATTGCTTTTTCTAGGGTAAATTAAGAGAAGTCCCCTTGAGGTTTGCATGATTGGCAAATTATTCCCATGAGGTTTTAAAAGTGAACCCCCCCCCCCCCCCCGCCCCTCCCCAACCCAAAAAAAACAATTTCCCATTTCTAGTCTAATAATCATCAATTACTTGATGTATATCACCAAATTTTATAATAAACATAGATATGTTTATATAGGAGTGCGTAAAACTGTGATATTAGCTTCGGTATCAACGTTATTTCTGCATTTGGGGGGGGGGGGGGGGGGTTGAAGTGTCACTTTTTAAAACCTTAGGGGGATTTTCTGTAAATTACCCTACATCCTATTCTTCAAGCAACTTATAGTTTGTGTTGATTTGGTATCAAAACATCTGAACAATTATAAGTTGCTATAATATAAAGAAACTACAGGGAGAACTGAGGAGGCTTAAATGCACTTACAAGATTCCAGTTCATTAAAATTATCATAGACTTGCTCCATAGCACAACAATGCTGGCGTTCAGTGAGAATGATATTTTTACTTTAGTATCATTGTCAGTAATTAGTGAAAAATGAACCCCCAAACTCTTTTCAAGAAATTGTCCATCATGAAGGTTGTACATTTGGCACGCATTCCAACTTTCTTGTGCCAACTAGAGTACCATTCCTAAGTGAATTTCAACTTTCCCATAGATGAGAGAATTCAAAGAACGGATATATTGCAACCTCGATCATCTATTTATACAGTTCAGTTTCATTTCTGAAGAATAGAAACAAAACATGCTGCGCAATTATAGCCATATATAGAAACGCTTCCTAAGTGAATTTCAACTTTCCCATAGATGAGAAAATTTAATGAGCCAATACATTGCAATCTCAATCATCTAGTTATATAGTTCAGTCCCATTTCAGAATGATATAAACATAATAAGCACTGTAAATATAGCCATATATAGAAATTCTTACCTTGATTGTCCTTTGGGGTAAATACTCGGTCAAATTTGAATGTTTTCTTTGTGGATCCACCAGATATTATTCCAAGATCACCATCCTTAGCTGCATCAAAATCTACAACAGTCGCATAACCCGATGCACCTTCTTCCTTGCTTAACGGACGACACCTGCAAAATACCCTAATATTTCCTGCAATGGTGAATATATAAGGTTTAAATAACTTTATCAACAGTTAAAAAGATGAAAACCAGAAGAAAACCCTAATGGCACATGCCTTTTGATTCTTGGACTTGGTTATATAGTTTTTTCCTCTTTGTTAGCTCTTCATTGTACTTCATCTTTAAATCTTCACACTGTGCAACTGGAACATTTATAAAAGTTAAGATATTAAAAAGTGGATGTTAAATATTATATTTAAGAGCATTGGATTTGATTTTACCCAAGGCTTGGACCCCATCAATCATCATATTCATATTAGGAATAGAGCTAGCACATTCATGTGCTCTTTGAGAAAGCTGGCAGTGCTCTTGCTTCAATACCTGAAGGTAAGATTTAATAGATACATACATATAAATAACAAGTAAACCATTATTCAAGTAAAATATCTATAAATTAAAATATCTATAAATTATTTTCATATTTACCTTAATTTTCTCTTCTAAGTCCCTTATAGCAGAAACCCACAGCTCTTTGTCAAGCTGATAATGTTCTGACACGTCTCTTAACTTTTCCGTTTGTTGTTCAATAATTTGTTCTAAAAGGAAATAATAAGATTTAAGCACTGTTTGTGTACTCCCATTCACTAAAGAAAAAGAAATGTTCCTGATTTCAGGTTTTTTACCAAGAGTTTCAGCTTGAAATAGTTTATTGTCATGGTCCATCTTCAGCTTCTCTAGCTCATCATTTGCAGCATGTAGTGAAACCCAAGCTTGATAACACTCATCGGATTTTAATGTGCACTGATAGTTCAGGTCCTGTATTTGTTTCTCATACTTGGCGATAAATTTCATATTCCGATTTCTATTCTGCAATGGGAACAGCAATATGAAAAATATAACTTGATGTGATCTTAATGGGAAGCTTTAATTATCTGACTTGAACTCTGACCTGGCTTGGAGAAGCTTCAATATCTGTGGCACATTTGCTACACATTATATTCTCTGAATTCTTCATAGTTACTGATTCAAGTACAAATGAACCTAAAATTAATCAATTTTTACATTGTAAAGAACAATGCAAATCAGTACAGTATCCATCTAAATATTTATTTTCTGCAAAGGAAAATTTGAAGGCTGGCAAAAATTAAAAAACCAAACTGTGGTATATCACATTCTTAACATGTAAATTAGTGTGTAACAGGAATGATAAAATTTCTATTTGATGGAGCATTAGGGTACACAATTGACAATACAAGGTGTCAAAATCCACTTACTGTGACTTTAAGTCCAATGGTTAATATAAAACTTATTTGATTTCTATCCGTACACATTCTAAAATTACTTCTCTTATGATCACTATGATGTTCTCTGCAATGAATGTTCAATTTTTTTATTGAAATCTAACTACCATGAAGTAATATTTGAGCCAAAATTTTCTAGGTAAATTTACAATAAAACTCTTACATGTGCCATATTTACCTGTGAACTCTGAGGCCCTCCTAACGCAAATCCCGCAAACTGTTGCCCCACCCCTTCTTCCCTCGAACCTTACAGTTAGAGCATCAGTCCCTTCTACAGAAACTTTAACACCAACTACTTGTAGGGGCTTATTAGCTCCAACAATTGCAAATATATCGAATTCGGATAATACCTGCAATTCTCAGATAGAAGATACCTTTCAGAAACTCATTCAAAGAAGGAAAGTATACACTCTTGTGATAAATAAACACAATTATACAGTTTTTAACTTGCCTTCTCTTCTTGCACAAAGACATCAAAAACCCTGATTCCTTTAGGCCCCGATGTGTTAACAATCTCCGCGAAGTGTAAGTCTACATAGTAGTCTCCAGGAGAGAGACCATAAAACTTGTAACTAAAATTTCCAAAACGAGCCGATTGATACAGTCTGGAGTGGTGACCACCTTCGATTATTGTCTCATCTGTTTCTATATCATATCCCCCTTCGAAAAAAGAATCTCCCATGAAATTCAAACGGGAGTCTCGAGATTGGATATCTTTGCCCCCAGCATTGATAAACATTACAAAGTCATCTAATACAATGTAAAGCTAAAGATTTTTAGTGAAAAAAGTACAGTCTGAAGCTGATTTAAGGCAAGTGATGTAGCAATACACAAGAAGAGAAACAAAATGAACATTTTACTCAAATAGCATTGAGCAGAAGAAAAAAAAGAAAATATCAAGAGATTCAGTACTGATGATCATTTCAGCTAGAACCAGTCAGTAATTCTTATTTCTTACAATTGAGAGAACCCAATTTTTTTTTTAACAAATACATGCTTATCTCGATACCTTACGAATAATGGAAGAATTTTATTCGGAAGAGGCCAACTTTGTTTTAAAAAATCAAGAAATAAAAGTACTAATAGCTTCACGTGACGTAAAGGAACAACCAAGTGAGATCCTGAATCCTGATCAAAGATTCAATTAATATCTAACAAAAAACTAATAAATACAAAAAAAAACCCTAATTTTAGCGAGATGAACCCTAAACCCCAAAATTCTCTGAAACCCCATTTGGGTTATAAACACAGATCAAGAAGGAAAAAATCCATTACCCAAATTACTCAAGAACATCAAAAACCTACACAATTTACTCATTTTAATCCGAAAATTTAGAAGCAAAGAAACCAAGAAGCTACCTTTGAAATCCTCCTCCTTGAGCCCAGCCTGAACGAGCTTCGAATCAGAGACCCACAACATCGAATCGAACGAATCTTGAGTAGATTCAGCCATCTCCAGGGTTAGGGTTTCCGTCGATTATCCAAAATCTGAAGCTTGAGAAATCAAGGAGTGGGGAGATAGAGAAAATAAAAAGAGAGTTTTTTTTTTTTTTTTTCTTTAGTTCTTCTTGTTTTGGCTCCTTTGAAATTTGAACAAATATGACCGTTGCGAGGATCGGCAGACAACTATATTAACGTTTGTGGGACCCGAGTAAAAAGCAGAAGAAAGATATCCACCGTTGATTCTTTACAAAAAAGGATAACGACCGTTGATCCTAGAGCCACAAAAATGGTAATTAATGAGTACTTTATGTTTGGAAGCTGTTGGAGGTTCATAGTATCAACTTTTGTGCGGACAAACAACAAATCTGGGCACACGTACCAGAATATTGGAGATCAGTTATCAAAAAGTTGTTTTTTAATCAAAATACATTATTTCCATCGTTCAAAACTTTATATA
>JBAKGM010000200.1:41502275-41522248 GCA_037177215.1 Asparagus racemosus | reverse complement strand
CCCCCCCCCCCCCCCCCCCCCCCCCCCCCCCCCCCCCCCCCCCCCCCCCCCCCCCCCCCCCCCCCCCCCCCAAAATGAATATAGCGTCAGAAGACACAATCTTCATAGGCATCCCAATACCTCTTATGTATAAGTTTGATTAAAAAATGCATGAAATCATAGTATGCAGTGAAGCTTGATGTAGGGCAAAATACCGATACAATCTTTTATCTAAAAAGTAAAAATGCATGAAATCATAGTATGCAGTGAAGCTTGATGTAGGGCGAAATACCGATACAATCTTTTATCTAAAAAGTAAATCAAGAAGACATAATTAGTTTGTAAATAATCACTAACCTTAAAAACTAATATTTTAATTTAATAATTAAACTGCAACCTTAACAACCAATCCATAAACTTAACAACCAATGTATAACCTCAACAATCAATCCATAACCTCAACAATTAATCGATAAACTTAACAAATAATAGATAACCTTAACAACTAATATTTAACTTTAACAACTAATGAATATCATTGACAACTAACAACTAACTTTCACAACTTAACAATAATCTTCTCAACTCATGCATAACCTTCACAACTAACACTTAACCTTAACAAATAACATTTATAACTTAACAGTAACCTTCACAACTAACACTTAACCTTAACAACTAATGAATTTCCTTGACAACTAACAACTAACATTCACAACTTAACAGTAACATTCACAATTAACACACATCCTTTGAAATTAAATAAGTACATTAACAGCAAACGACTGTCAAACACACGGGCTATGAAAAATAACGTCACAAATAACTAAATTATGCAGTAAACTAACTTCTTTTGGGTTGACATCTTGATGCCTTCCAAATCGATCCTATTTGTTTATTTATTTAAATTTAGGAGAGCATTCATGGCATCTTCCGTGTCGCCCTCGTGCTAGCCCAGGCTTATCTTCATCTATACCATCAACTGGGCTTGTGGGAGGGGAATGATTAACTGCGAGTTCCTCTAGAACATCTGCTATCGTTTCTCCAGCATCAGCTGACTCCGTGCTCAAGTGTCTTCTTGTGACTTCATACTGTGAGCCATCATTTTCAAAGTTTCCTTCATGGGAGCAAGGTTTTAAATATCATATATCGGGGAAATATCGGATGGCTAAAATTCATATTGGATTGCGAATATCGGGGAAATATCGGGGATATGTGGTAAATATCGGAATGTAATAACAGATATTTGCATGCATAGTATAATGCACTAAAATATAATCTTAACATACTTAATAAAATTTAAGCATATAAAATATAAATATCATATGTTTAGGATCACTAAGCAACTTTGTAAAATAAAAAAATTACAAATCAACCTTACAACATTTTATTTGAATTTTTTAGGCCAAAATGTCACTTCATATAATAGGAAAATCATGATATGTCTCCCAAAAATTGCCAAAACAGTATATTGTATTACAACAAGCGATATAAAAGAATATATCGGTCAACATACCGGCTGATATATTGACTATATCAGGGATATATCGCCCAAAATAGCCAAAAAGTGGTAAAGGATATTTAGAGACCATATCGGTTGCAGCAAGCCCTGTAAAAGGATATATCGGGGATATACAAGGCCATGTCAGGGATATTTTAAAACAATGCATGGGAGAGTACCTTGGGTTGTGATTCGTGTGCCATACTTTGAAGTAACGAAAGCATGAAGTAAGACAAAATGAGAACAATAGAGCTTCAACTCCGCTCTGGGGGTAAGCTGATTTAGGGCTAGGGTTTCAATTTGGGGATGATTCAATGGCGATTTTGCTCTTTGGAGAGATAAGAGAGATGGACACCGTTAACGAGAAGACCTATTGAGAGAGTGTGGAGAGTTAAATCAAAAGGCAATTTTGGATTTTTTTTTTTATAAAGGTTCGATCACGTGGGAATGAGATTAGAGGTCTAAATGAATTTGTCATTTGCTTTAGGGGATTTTTAGAGTTTTGAAAAAGTTTTGGGGATCGAAAGAGTAAATTTTGTTATATTTAGGGTTAGAAGTAATTTGAACGAACTATTTGCCTCTGTAATCATATTCCTTTAGATATAGATATTTAATAATTATATCCATATCCCGATGGAGATATATCTGCATACACTGATTTTTTTTTGGCACCGCTGGTGTCGACTTCCATACCTTTTTCTGAAGCGAAAGCGAGCAATGCTGGCTGCCTACAAAGTCTACGCGACTGACGGCAGCGCCTTCACCCTCTCTCTCTCTGATTGGATACCAACATCGAAATATCCTCACCGTCCATTTTAGCTCAATTATGGAAGCTTTGAAGTTTAACGGCAGATATAACGTTACACTCATAGGAACCTCTACGCGCCAACTGGCATAAATTATTTTCTGCATATTTTCCTCGGGGGCGCGTTGAAGCCATGCGCCAGTTGGGCCACCTCGCTTTTCAAGCGCGTTTTCATTCTCACCCCTTATAAATATAACATTTGCATATTTTATACCTTCCGCATAAGTTATATATTAGAGTTTCCTCGTATTAGTTCCCTCCTTCCATAATATTTTGACAGTAGTCCGCAAAATCATTGAACTTATTGCTAGATTTAGGTCCCATAAGTCTTTTATCTTTCTGCTACTTCTCTTGATCCGAGATGCAGTAGCACTTTCAATTGGGAGGCCTAATGGCAATTTCAATGATTAGAGGAACTAATTTATAATTATGAAAGATGTAAAAGACTAATATAGAAAGAGGAATGCTTCGGCGCTCTAAAAATAGGTTTTTTTTTAATTTTTAAAATAGTGTAAAATAAACAATGGCGGAAAAGTAGGAAGGGGGTGTTTTTGTCCATGTTTAATTCCGTAATTACTCTCTTTACTCACGCATTAACAAAATGGGAACTCTGAAGCCATTTTAAGACCTTTTTATAGCAAATATTTTATAGGCGATCTTAATAAAAAAAATAAAGTCAAATGGAAAATTTATTATCTGAAGAAATCACCCAAAATTAAATTGTAGCAAATGCCATTCTTTTAGCGCTTATTGTATTTAACTTGAAAACTTATTTTTATTGACCTGATTAATTGCATTAGAAAAATACAAAACTGAGTTCTTAATATAGTCAAAAAATTGTATTAGGTGGCTTACTTACTTTAGAGCATTTTCATCAACATCCGATGACTTTGTCGAGGCAAAGAATAATGATCATGAACTACTTTTGTAGACAAGCAGAGATTTTTTTTAAAAAATTATATAATCTTGATAAGTAAAATTTTTTTCATTTACCAAATATTTTCATATTTCTTCCCTTCATGAAATTCAATTGTTCCAATGAACATAATTAATTACCGATTCTTTATTAAACATATGTCATACGAGGCAAATTAGTTTCTTTTTTTTTTAATTTAATTTTAGATGAAAGGAATATAAGATAGAGAGCAATATGATAGATTATTAATATTCTAAAGGATATCAATAGAAAATATTAAAACAATCCAACAAAAAACACTATAATAAGAAGGGGACTTTTGAGGGGAGAAAGCAAGGAATTTTGATAGGTTAAAAATCTGATTCTCTATATTTTATTGCCTAAATTAACCCTTCAAAGCTCAACGTTTTACAACTTTAGGCGTGGAATACCTCATAACCACCCTACCCCTATAAATCGCGGTTTAGAGAGAGAATTTTACGGGGAAAAATTACCGACTATGCCATCGGCACTCCTAAACTTAATTTTAGGAGTACCGAAGCTGTGGGCTATAGAAAAAGCACTTTTGTTTTCAAGCTGCCACCTCATAAATACAAAATTTGCATATTTTATCCCCCCCAACATTCCTTTATATATGTACATCATTATTAGTGACTCGTGCTGTGCAAGAGAAGAGAAAGAGGAAGTGGACGAGGAACCCATTCGCCTCCTTTGATTCCTTTATACATATTTTGAGTAATTTGCACTTTTGATTGTTGAATGCTGATTGTGCTCCCTCAAAGCACGTCACAGCGCAAGAACCCTGGCCTTTTTAAGCTCTCATTTGAATCTTCTTCAGGTTTTTGTGTGAAGAAATTGATCATATACCCAGGTGAGCTCTCCAGCTGCTGGTTTCAATTTTCCTTGCTGATTTGTTTTATGGGGGTTAACTTATTTTCTTGATTTTTGTAGAGGGCCTCATTAATTTCTCTTATACTCATGATGCAAGTGAAATTTCCAGCTCAGTACTTGAAACTTATCTGAAAATTTTCTGAAATTTGTTAGTGGCATGTTGAACTAGAAAAGGCATACCCATTTGTTCTTTAACACTTTTGATGAGTTTATGTGATTTTTTTTTTTTTTTTTGTTTGATCTAAGCAAATTCTATTGCATGGGTCTTTCTTATTTCCCCCCAATTTAATCATCAATTCTGTTTATTTTCAATGAACAGACTAACAGAAGGATCAAGCAATCGATTGAAAGTACCCAATTCAGTATTTACCATAAATGAAGGAAGAACCAAACCAAACCCAAGAAATGGATACGGACCTTAATTTAGAAGACCCCCTTGAAAAATTACAGTCCTTAGGCTCAAAAAATCTCCCTCAATGGTCAAAACAACTAACACCCCGAGGCCTCGTGGCGAGCCTCATAATCGGAGTTATATACAGCATCATCGTGATGAAACTGAACTTGACCACCGGCCTCGTCCCTACTCTCAATGTCTCTGCCGCTCTCCTCGCCTTCGTCTTCCTTAAGACTTGGACTGAACTCCTTCACAATCTCGGCATTGTCACTGAACCTTTCACTCGGCAGGAGAACACCGTGGTCCAGACTTGCGCGGTTGCTTGCTATAGCATCGCCGTTGGAGGTGAAGAGTTTGATTTCGGTTGAAATTTGGGTAAATCTTGACGTGATTTCGAGATTTGGGTGCTTATTGGTTTTGTGTGGTTGCAGGGGGATTTGGGTCTTACATGCTGGGATTGAACAAGAAGACATATGAACAAGCTGGGATCGACACAGAAGGGAATGCACCGGGGAGTTATAAGGAGCCTGGGATTGGTTGGATGACTGGATTCATGTTTGTTGTTAGTTTTGTTGGGATTCTTACCTTGGTTCCTTTGAGAAAGGTACCTGCTTCTTTTAGATTGATGAAATTCAGGACTTCGTTCATGTAATTCTATTAATTTTATACAATTCTACTCATGGTGTAATTCTATTAATTTCACTGGCCATATATTAAAGCAAAATTAGAAAGAAGATACCGCCGACCTGCGGGGGCATGTTAGGATATAAAATTGGATTAATTGTGGATAGACCCCATGTACTATGCCCAATTGCAGATAGACCCTGTGTACTATCTCCAATTGCAGATAGAGCTCCTGTAGTTCTATTGTTACAAATTGACCACCTGAGTGAATTTGTTTGACCGTTTTACCCTCAAGAGATCTATGTGTCAAAAAAACAATTTTCACTGCTTAAGGATAAGAGTCTGGACAATTTTACTGAGGGAGTCTATCTGCAACAAAGGACTACAGGGGGTTTCTCTGGAATTAACCCTATGCAATTATAAACCCTCAACCCTAACTGCAACTTTGGACTTTGTCCTTTCTTGTAGATTAATGAAACTCTGGTCTATATGCTTGTAACTAATAACTTGCAAGTAAATGCAATAGGATGCTTCTGTCAACTAACTTTCGTGAAAACTGCTGGCTGTGATTAGCATCTCATCGGCTCTGTTGTCATGTTCAATAATTTTTTTCTGTACTCAACTTTATGGGTCATTGATCAGACAATTGATAATGATAGAATTGACATCGCAGACATGGTATTCATATTTGACTGCGTCAAGTTTAAGTGAAGTGCAAGAATTTTATCTTCAGGTGTATGCATGTGATGTTAATTTAAAGGAGTATTTGTGTTCTAGTTGCTGGTTTGTACATAATTATGTGGACGAACAAATTTATATGATGTTGTATTATATATCACCCAAATTAGCATGGACAGTTTATACTTACTTGATAGGTAATACTATTTTGATCCAGCTTGTAGTTTGAAACTTAATTATGCAGGTCAACAAATTTACATGCTGCTGTGCTATATATCATCCAAATTTAAGAAACTCTCTCTTTTTCTTTTGTTTGATTCTGTATGTTGTATTCCTTAATAATAACGGAATGCAAGTATCTATCACCGAAAGGAACAATTCAACTTGTATGGCTAGTAAGTATATACAAAGGGAAACTTCATATGGTCCATAAACATCTAATAGTGATATCTCAGCGTTTCCTTTTTGATTCATTGGCTGTTAGCATTGGCGGAGTTATATATAGTCTTAGAGGGGCAATTGTACCCCTAAGATTCTGCAAAATTACATTCTATAGTATTGTAAATTTACAATTTGCCCCTTGTAACTAAAAAATATTTGCAACCCACTTGAGTTTTGGCCTATTTAACTTGAAATTTTAGTCTATTTTTAAAGAATATTACACTTTTTTGGATAAATAGGTATTTGTCATCTGCCCCCTAATAAAGTTTTTGTAGGTCTGCAACTGGCTGTTAGTGAATGAGGCTTGATGATAGGTTCTCTGCTACTCGCAAGACTTTGTCTATCATTTTCAGAACGTTTTTAACTTTCAAGTCCTGTTCAATTGACAACTCCAATTTGACAAAGAAGGATTTGTTTTATGATGCACATAGATCAAAATTCACATCAAATGATACGCCACGCATATAACTATTTCATAAAATTAACATCAAACTGACGCTAAATTTTTTTGGAAACTGACTAATGTTAATTGTAGGAAATCACTTTGCCTCTCATTTTGTTTCCAGAATCTTGCATAAGTTTGTCTGCTTTGCTCACAGATAATGATAATTGACTACAAATTGACTTATCCAAGCGGCACTGCCACTGCTGTTCTCATCAATGGTTTTCATACTCCTCATGGAGATAAAACGGCAAAGTAGTCGCTAACTCACCTTTTCCTCCACAAAGAAAACCAATATCATTTCTAGTTATACAACTGAAAATTTCACTTCTTCAGGAACCAAGTGCATGGTTTTACAAAGTTCTTTACTATCAGCCTCATCTGGAGTTTCTTCGAGTGGTTCTACTCAGGAGGAGATGTGTGTGGATTTTCACAGTTCCCAACATTTGGCCTTAAAGCTTGGAAACAGACGTATGTCCCATCAATTAATTTCAGGTTATGTTTGTTTTGGATTCATCAAAAGGTTATGATCTTAACTCGTAGTGCTACAGATTCTTCTTTGATTTCAGCCTCACATATGTTGGAGCTGGAATGATCTGCTCTCATCTTGTGAATCTCTCTCTTCTTCTTGGAGCAATTCTGTCATGGGGAATAATGTGGCCCTTGATAAGTGAGCTCAAAGGGACTTGGTACCCTGAAAGCTTACCAGAAAGTAGTATGAGAAGTTTGCAGGGCTATAAGGTCATAAATACAAACTACTAGTATAGTGTACTGAGAATTGTGAATGATCATGGCATTTTACTTATGCATATGTTTTTTTATTAGGTTTTCATCTCAATTGCACTTATTCTTGGAGATGGGCTCTACAACTTCCTCAAGGTTCTTGCTTTTACTGCAAGAAGTATTCATTCTCGATCGAGATGCAGAAACCTTCGAAAAGGTAAAATGCCAAATGACCATGCTCAAAAATTTAGGTATACGTTAACATGCATAGCTCTTACATAGATCACATAAAGTAAGCTATTTTCTGAAGCTGAGTCAAAAAGCTCAAACCTAAAAGTGATAAATTTCATTAGGAGTAAGCGTTCTAGTTTATATTGTAGGGTTTGATTAAGCAAACATATAGCCATCTATGGTTTAATTTGAACAAGAAGGCTAAAAATTTATTGATAAGGTTCTCATCGAATATAAAAACAAATTTTCGTACTTAATGTATTGGTATAGCTTTCATTAACCTCACCCTTTTATATATCCCTCTAGCTGCTACATGCCCTTGAAGGATACAATCTGACATTGTTTTCACCATCCCATTGCGTATCATATATCTTTAGAAAATTTGACCATTGAATATACAATAAAGGGTTAAATTGGAGATAGACCCCCTGAACTATCACCTAATTGCGGATGGATCCCCTGTAATTCTATTGTTGCGGATAGACTCCCTATAATTCTATTGTTGCAGATAAACCCCCCGTATTATTGCCTAATTGCGGATAGACCCCTTGAGTGAATGTTTTTTCACTCTTTTACCCTCAAGAAGTTTGTCAGAAAATACTTTTCTCTTGAGGGTAAAAGAGTTAACAAAAAATTCATTCAGGGGGTTTATTTGCAAAAACAGAACTAAAGGGGCCTATCCGCAATAGGACAGGGGGCTATCCACAATAAACCTTGCTATAAATTAACCCAGGTCCTGAATTCTTCATTCATATCTAGCAACTGAAGGTCTCTCCTTTTTTTTTCTCTCTCAGTGGCAGGCACTCCTCTCCTCGATGATATCCAACGTAACGAGGTCTTCATGAAAGAAAGCATTCCTCTATGGCTTGCCTTCTCCGGATACACATTCTTCACAATTATCTCCCTCATCATCATTCCCATGATGTTCCCCGAGGTAAAATGGTACTATGTCATCATCGCCTACATAATCGCCCCCATCCTCGGCTTTTGCAATGCTTATGGTACTGGCCTCACAGACATGAACATGGCCTACAACTATGGCAAAGTTGCCCTCTTCATTCTCGCCGCTGTTGCTGGCAAAGACTCTGGAGTTGTCGCAGGCCTCATAGGCTGCGGGCTAATAAAATCCGTAGTATCAATCTCCGCTGACTTGATGCACGATTTCAAAACAGGTCATCTAACCCTAACATCCCCTCGATCAATGCTCCTTAGTCAAGCCATTGGAACTGCCATGGGATGCGTCATCGCTCCTCTTACCTTCTTCCTCTTCTACAAAGCATTTGATATTGGAAATCCAGATGGAAATTTTAAAGCTCCTTATGCACTGATATATAGAAACATGGCTATTCTCGGTGTTCAGGGTTTCTCTGCACTGCCTCAGCATTGCTTGCAGCTTTGCTATGGATTTTTCGGATTCGCTGTCGCAGGTAATTTGATGAAGGACCTACTTCCATCGAAGTATGGGAGGTGGGTTCCGTTGCCGATGGCGATGGCCGTTCCATTCTTGGTCGGAGCAAGCTTCGCGATCGATATGTGTGTTGGGAGTCTGATAGTGTTTATTTGGCACAAGATTGATAGAGAGAGGGCTTCTCTTATGATTCCTGCAGTTGCCTCTGGTTTGATTTGTGGAGATGGGCTTTGGATACTTCCATCTTCTCTTCTTGCTCTTGCAAAGATTAGTCCTCCTATGTGCATGAACTTTTTGCCTACCAGATTATTACGTATGTAGTAATTTTCAGTATTTTTCGACGAAGAATTCGAAGATTATGGGAAAAAAAATGGAGATCAAGTTTACTTCTACTGACAAGAACAGTTAAGAGAGAATAAGGTATGTGCATACAATAGTCATTAGAGATATGACATTTATGTATTAGATAGCACCTTTTTCGTAAATTGTATGATGGTAGTTACTAAAAGTAAAAACGGAAGAAGGTGTATGGAGATAGCAATTGGAAGATTGTAAATACATAACAATATATAATTGAAGGGAAAATATGAGATATATGACATGCGTGTATTTTTACTAGAAGTCCAGTTTTATGTTTCATTGAATACAAATTGATCAAGATGCTTGATCAATTCTAATTGACATGCAAATTAATTGATCATTATGCTCTGTTGGATTTTATTCGACATACAAATACACCCTTAATTATATAATGAAAAATTGTTTGTTTTGGAAGGAACTTATTACCAGCAGGTAGTCTTTATATTGCATGAGTCTTTTATAGAACTCTCAAAATATTTACATGGAGATGAACATAGTGGATTTAATTATTTCATTATGAAATTATTTACATGAAGCTTTTTTTTATATATTCCCCTTTCAATTTTATTACATGTTATCAAAATAAATACGTGGAAGATTCTCCCCATGTTTGGGTAGAGAGCAGATAATTCTTGGGCACAGAGAATTTGCATAATCCACTGTGTTCATCTTCATGTAAATAATTTGAGAGTTCTATAAAAGAATATTACGGAAAATATTATTTCATTTCATTAAATGTGCGCAGAGTAATGAAAAATATGTATGGCTGATTTAGCCCCCCAAAAAAATCTCCGAAATTTGCTTTGAGAGTGGATGATAATGACATAATTAATACATCGCGCAACAATGATGGCGCCCATGTTCTTTTATTTGGGCTCTAAGAAAAAAATTTTGGACTCACATATAAAATAGGAGTTATAACATGCTTGATGGTATTTGGGGGGGAAAATAACCTTTTTTCTCCCCTCAGTTTTTTTTTTAGATGCATCAATTTAATCTAAACAGGAAAAGCTTTGAGATGAATCAGGGATAAGCCTTACCAATAATACAAGTACATGAATTCGATGCAGAGATAATATCTGAAAATGAAATTTTAATTAGTTTATCTCCATTGTGATAATTGCTTGTCCCTCCCAGTTTCCTCAAATGGAATTTAATCGTCATCATCTTAAAATTCAGTAACAATAACCGTTATATCGAAAATACGCTAACGCCTTATCACAACTGAAAATTTCTCTCTCACGAGGAAAATTGAGTCTGCAGCTTCATCTTCAAGTCCTCTCACTGATTCATAAATGATATTAGCATGCTCTGGCTAAATTTGATAGACATTCAACTTCTTCTAGAGCACTTTTGACCACCTATGTAGAACAAACGCTTCAACGTGTGCATTGGGGTCATGCCATAATGTATGACTATATATGAGGCCTAATATCACAAAAAAAAAAAGGTTGTTGATGCAACATTGCTTTTATTTCACATTTAGAAACTTGTTGTGTCATTATGACATGTGTGTGTTTCGTTTGTGCATGTCAGTGTTTATGCACGAGCTTCTTTCTCGAGCATATCTAAACTACCTTATCACTGAAACACAACCCAGGGGGGGGGGGGGGGGGGCTTCCAAGGAAAAAACGCTCATCGATACTGTATACTGTTGTGTATACGGGTTTATATACAAATTGGAAGACGTAATAAGAAAGTTTTAAAAGGAGTAATTAAAATAAATACTGTCATACTAATATAATTCGTTAATCTATTTTGATTCACATATCTTAAAGTTATAAAATAACAAAGTATGTATATTGAGCACATATTAATCATACATCACTCGACCTAAAATTAGTAATTTTACGAAATTACATCTTAAAAACCCTCTTAATATGTTTGTTGGGCTACTCAAAGGGACGATCTATTTTGTTCATCTTGATCTTTATATAGAATATTTAACAGGAATGAAAAATCTTCATGTTTCAAAACTTATGACAATGCGTACGGTAATATCACCACAAGTACTGCCAATGGTCATTTTCTTTTAATTGTCATTGTTAATTAAAGAGCAATAACTACAAAATTCATTTCAAAGACCTAAATTGAGAAAATGGGAGTCCCCACCAACCCTCTGCTCAACCACCCAAGGGTTTCGAAACCTACCGCCAAACAACGCAAGGGGCCCAGTCAATCTAAGGCCCACACTCGAATCCAATTCGAGCATGTAAATATTGTATTCGCATGCGATCCGTAGTCCCAAATTTATAATTAAAAAAATAAACTATTAGTTTGAAATTAGTCCCTCGAGCAGTGGGTGTTTTATGGACATATTTTTCATATTAAACCTTTAACCGTTATTATTTTGAAATTACTTCCTAAACATTGAAATTGTGTTTTGGTCCCTCAATGCCTCTCGGAAATTTTTTTAAAAGAACTTTTTTTAAAATAATTAGTAAAATCAACATTTATATAAAACTATTAGCAAAAACAGCCTCTTTTTTTGTCATGTCATCACAGCGGGCTAAAAAAAGGTGGATTTTACAAAATATTAACTTTAAAATATACGAGACTAGTCATGTGTAATTAGTTCTCATTAATTAAATCTTAACTATTTGAGCACAAAGTACATAAGACTACCATTTTAGATTAATCGTAATTAGCAATCACTCGTGACATGAGACTACTAGGCACGTATATTTTAAAGTCGATTTTTTGTAAAATCGACCTCTTTTTGACCAGCTGAGATAACGTGACCAAAAAAAGTCAATTTTATTAAATATATCCAGAAAGAGTCAATTTTATTAATATTTTTTTATAAATGATCTTTTTAAAAAAAATCTCCATGCTTATTGTACCCTACTAATGCTACTCTTGAAACAACTAATAGCAATGATTTGAGAGACAACTTTTGCTTGTGGGAATTGGGGTGCAGTCGTAATTCCAAAATGATGTGAGGGACTAATTAATATTAAACAACGACGACTAAAAAAATCCCGTTAGTTGAAAACCTCACCGAAAGCGTGGACTCCAAAATGTGACCTCTATTAAATATGCCAGCGTCGCCTAATGGGGTGTTGTAATAAAGCGCGGTGGGCTTCAGATCTCGAGCCGGAGTCGCGTGTCATCAGCGCGTCAAATCCAAAGATTACCCCTCGGCCCTTCGCTTTGCCCACAAACTACTACGAAAACCACGGAAGAACGAAGGGCATAATAGTAATTGGCATTTTTGTCCAAGGTCAAAGAATCCACCTACTCACTGAATCCTTTAAAATATAGAGAGAAAGGGCGAGGTGAACCTAAACCCAGCATTTGAGAAATTTTTCGAGAGAAGAGGGAGAGAGAGAGAGTTAGAAATCAAGTAAAAGTTTCGTCTTTTTTTGCCTTTTCGCTGATCTTGATTCTCTTTTTGTAACTTTTTTGGGATTAATTTTGGATTTTTTTTTGTTAGGGTTTTTGAGATGGCCGGCGATTCCAAGGTTTATCACTTTGATGAGGTCGTTAAGCACAGCGCCACCAAGGATTGCTGGCTCATCATCAACGGAAAGGTCGTGCTTTTTTTTCCTTTTAATTTTTTTATGAATTATTTCTCGATAATTTGTGTGTGTGTGTTTGTTGTAGAATTTTTGGTTTGTTGCGTTTAATTTTATGGAGATTAGGGTTAGAGATTCTTTTGATTGATGTGGTTGGATGGGATCTTGGATTTGGAGAGAGAATTAGCTTGTTATTGTTGAATATAAGCATAAATGAGGAATAATGGATGTTTTAGCTAAAATGAATAAAATTTGAGAAGTATGATTAAGTTGGGGTAGGTGTGAAGGAGGTGTGAGAGTCTCATGTATGATGTGTAGGAGATCTGGGAGATCTCACCCTTAATAGCTAGCTGCTAGCTTTAGAAGGGGCAAAGCGAAATCTTTTATAAACCCACAATTGGCTGAATAGAGATTTCAATATACCACCTAACTTCTGCAATCCCGACATTGTAGTGAACACTGTAGTGCCGGCGTCACCGCCGATGTGGCTCACTTGCAACTGGAATGGTGGGGTTCGCTATTATACCATTTGTCGTCTAGTATAACTCAACCTCAAAGTGCTAGATGTCATTGTTAAGGGGTAGAGTTCCCAGATTCTTATAAACCCAAATTGACTCCCCGTTCAGTGAACTTGGGAGTCAATGGACTCTAACGTTAGTACACTCAATTAGTTGGTGGTGACTTGAACCAAGACGTGATCAAATATAGTTTGCCGTGTTTGATTGCAATTTGAACTTAGATATTCAAATATGGAATTATAGCTGTGGATTGAATTCAGTGATAGTTTTAATTCTTGAACTATTCTTGGTGAAGATAGTTCTGTTCATGGTGAATTGATAGAGAACGTTTGATGGGTAGATTAAATAAGGTATCTAGTAAAGCGTGTCGTGTATTTTGTGAAGGATGTGGATTATTATTGATCTATTGATACAGAATTAGACATCTCATTTAGTTATCTTTTTTAATAAGAGGAATTTATTGAATTCTATATGAATCCTATAACTAGTATAGTCATTGTTGAATTTCTGAAATCAATTTTCCCTTCTCCGTCCATATTACTTGTAACTTACAGTAAGTCATCTAGCATTTTAGTCTTTTAAAGGGTTGTTTCTTTCTGGTTCATCTGATGCCTTCAGCACATTGTATTTAATCATTCATTTATTTTAATGTTTTCAGTTGTGGTTAAAGTTGAATGAGCATTACGTGGAGTCCTGTAATTAGTTGACGATTGATCAGTATCATGATCAAGAATGACACTCTAGTGATGCCTTACAGAGATGTAGGTCTTGTTGTAAATGCACTGCAGAATGCTTTTCTATTTCACCTTTAAAAGGTACTTCAATGTACTCAATTAGGCAAGAAACTGTTGGGGAAGCCTCCTCATTTCTTAGATCTTTCTTGATTTATGGAGCGAAGGAGATACCTAAAACAGTCGCTTTGAGAGCTTTAGGACAGCTAAGACAGTTACTCTGAAAGCTTTAGGAAGTTCGGTCCTTTATGAAATAAAGTTCTGGAGTTCACGAGTCAATATTGATCAAATCAATTGAAGCAGATGTCCTCTTCAAATATCAGTTATCTTCTATATTAGGAGATATTGCCAGCTGTTAATTTGTCTGCAGTAGTTAGTTTGATTTTATGGTGTTGTTCTAGTTCTGTAGTGCATACAAAGATTTGGACCTTCATTTAAGAGTGAAATTTATTGTGTTAATATTGGTGTCATGAGATTTCTCCGACTCAAATCAAATTGTCCAATTATGATGAACAGTTAAGTGAAGTTTACAAGTGCATCAGTTAGATGCTAGATTGGAGTAGCCAATGGTCATGGTTTTACTGTTCATAAATTCTTCTCATTTTTTTCCTAATGGGAATATGCTTGTAGTTCCCCAAAGGCACAAGACACGACAGACTTATATTAAAACTTCATCTTCTTTTTTCTTCTTCATCGAGAAACATACTTATCCATGACCCATTGTCTTATAGATTCTATTGCTGAAGGTGCTAAAGTTGGACCTTTCAAATTCGATATATGTTATTCATTTCTTCTATTAGATGCTCTGCTTGAACATAAATTGATAACCTATGAGTGATTTTATTCATCGTTTTGAGTCTGTATATGTAGCAATATGAAACTTGATAAAGCATATGCTTGTCTTCTTTTATTAATCAACTATCATTTATCTTTTTAGTTACCGCGAGTTATAAACTTATCATGGATTTAGCATTGTTTCCTTTTAGAAGTTGAGGTGGAAGCTGTCAATATTATCCTTTCTAATTGCAGTAGCCTTTATTACCTTTTGTCATTGTTGATTTTGCAACTTGTGTTGAAAAGTAATAATACGTTCACCTTCCTAAATGGATTATTCAGGTTTATGATGTCACCCCTTTTATGGATGAGCATCCTGGTGGTGATGAAGTCTTGCTAGCAGCTACTGGTAAGATTTCCACTTGCCGACTTAAATTATGTTCTTTTACTCTTTATATTTGTCTGTTTTTTTGGGTCACAGAAATAGATAATTTTGTCATATGCATTATAACTGCATGATATATCATAATATATTGTTGTCATGTCATTGAGGGGCCTCAGAGCTTTTATCACATTTTTCTCCTGAGGAATTAGACATCATTTATGGAAATAAGAAAAGAATTAGTAATTTTACATTTTGGTCTTACACTACTGGAAACATTCTATCATAAGAAGGCAAGTGGTGTCTAGGATACACGTATTTAGGAATATGAGTTGAAACACGTGCAAGCTGGCTCAGCAATGCTCTACTAGGTTTGTCCTTTGGCATGAAACTATTGAGTGTACACGGACACTACTGTAAATGCAAATTTCATGGTTATTAAATGCAAGCCATTAGAAACATATTGCCAAATGTTTCCTCATGCTTGCAACGGCTGCTTCAAATCTTCAGTTTTTACACATAAAATAACCACTTTACAAATGCATTGCTCTTTCATGCTAATCTGATCATAGATATATCTATTAGAGATATCTATTGTCCTGTAGTTTCCATGGCGTAAACCCATCCAAAGTTCTCTTTGATTCATGGACTCATTATAGGCCTGAAGTAGATTGATAATAGCACATTTTTTTCTCTCACAAATGCCAATATAACTGATATTCCTCTAGACGGGAATTTATGATGAATCCAAAAGGTGCTATTTTATATACTATCTTTTAGATACCTTTATTTAGGATAATTACTTTGTTAGTGGTATCAATAATTAGTTCACTTTGTATATGCATGTGCCAACAATCTAGAAGAACTATTCTCGGCAGAGTAAATGCTTAAGAACACAAGATATTCATCATGACACTGCCTATTGTCGAGAAGCATACTGTTTTTCTTAGTGTAGGGCTTTAAATCTTCACCTAATTGAACTCTTCTTTCCTTTAAATTACTATTTAGACAGTGAAGCTGCTGCTTGACAAATGTTTTTTTTTCCTTTTTGGTCTGGAGATTATTGTTGTGCAATGTTATTCAGGTAGTTGAATCATGTCTGTGTGAAAATGTAATCCATTCTCTTGGCAATGTTATGTATGCCAACTATGAAAATCAATGGCTCCTTGTTTATGCCTATCTAGTATAAGTCGGTGCTATACCCACTCTGGACAAGAAACTTATCCTCCTCATTTCAGTCTTTTCTTGTACCAAATTCATGTCGTCCATGAGTCCATAGGTAAAGGAATTAAGCATTATTAAATCATGGTGTTGATGGAAGAGGTAGGATGAAAACATGTAACGAGGGTGACAATGACAATTACAAATAGTAAAATGGAAGATGTACAAACAAATTCTTAGGTTTTGCTTCAATGTAAATCCAATTTGTAGGGAACATTTAGAAGTTGGGAGTGCATTCAGAAATGATAAACACTGAAAAGTTCGTTTATAAAAAATTAATGTTTAAGCGGTATATTAATCACCCATAATCTGTAAATAAACAAGTATGCATCAAGTCTAGTGATCTCAATAACTTTGTCTCTACATTTTTTCAGGTAAGGATGCAACAAACGATTTCGAGGATGTTGGTCACAGCAACTCAGCAAGGGATATGATGGACAAGTACCTGATCGGAGACATCGATGCCTCGTCTGTTCCAACAAAGAGATCTTATGTCGCACCTCAGCAGCCATCATACAACCCTGACAAATCTTCTGATTTCATCATCAAGATATTGCAGTTCCTTGTGCCTATCATGATCTTGGGCTTGGCCTTTGTTGTCAGGCACTTCACCAAGGCAGAATAGGCTCCCCTTCTTTAAACTGTCATAATCAGTTGAGACTTGTGGTTTTGGTGATGGATGGGGTTATTTGTGCTCAAAAGCTTCCTCGTGTTGTGACATTGTTTATGTATGGTATTACTTGAAATCTAGAATACTTACATGACCAACAATAATAGCTTATGTGGCTTCAGTTAATTCTCTTCCCTTTTGTCTTCTTTGTTTTGTTTTATTCTTCTTGTTGCATCTCAAATTACTGGTTTATTTATTTTTCTTAGCATGCTTATATCTGGAAGAAAAAAAAAATTGTACTTGCATATGGAAGAAATCCGATGTGAGATTGGAAGCCAATCTTTTGTCATCTGTTGCTCTTATGTTCAGGTGTCTTGGATGTATGCGCGGCGCCCTGATTCTTTTCCCGAGCAATTCAGGTGCTCGAAAATGTGGGAAGAAAAGATGGGATAAATTTTCTGTTATTTTGCCCGTATTTTTTTATCCATTGCATGTGTATCTTTTTACTATCCTTGAAAGCTTGTAATGGGTAACGATTGAGGAGAGTTATGCGTTAGCCGTTGACCACTATAGTGAGTTAAAATTTTAATTAATTTGTTTGGTTCAATTTGTCATTAACAAATTTAATATTTATATCATGTTTGGGAATTTCTCATTATAAGGGGTTATAGGATTAGATTACAACATTAAATGTCTACAATGTCCTTCTATGTGCTATCTAAAGTATTTTCTGGGGTCTGTTTGTAATTTTTAGATTTTTAGAGTGTTTTTGCAATTCATTTTTAGGGTGCTATTTGTAATTTGTAATTTTTAGAGTTTTGTTTGCAATTTTTAGTTTTTTTCCGGAGTCATTTTTTATTTTCGAATTTTAAGGGGCTTTTAGATTTTAAAGGGGGGCTATTTGCATTTTTTATGGGGTTGTTTGTAATTTTTAAATTTTAGGGAGCTCTTTGTAATTTTCATTTTAGGGACTTTTTTGTACTTTTCAATTTTTTTCTTTTTTGTTCTTTGTGTTTGTGCCAAAAAAATTTTATAGTTTTCAAATTTGAGGGTATTATCAAACATCTAAAGTTAGGAGGGTTGATATGCAAATACGTATGACTTGATAGACATGTCCAACTACCGAAATCGATGAGGGTAAGAATTAGAGATGAAGAGCCTTGGTAAATGTTAGAAACTTGGGGGGTGGGGGGCGACGACACCTTCTTCGGTTTAATCTCAAGTGGGAAATAGTCCTGGGACTGCCCCCCCCCCCCCCCACCCCGCGCCAAAACCCCAAAAAAAATATTTAGTCATAGATCTAAGGACTATTTCATTTTAATAGACTAAATAGTCTCACTGAATCCCCCCTAAAATTTTGAACCAGACACATTACTATTTTATATTAAAGGATAAAGAATTATTAACTCAAAATAATACCCAATCTAAAGATGACCTAAATATTTTTCGCATTATCCTGGTGGTTTGGTGTCTATCAGATTAGACTTGACACCGAGGATTGAAATTCCAATAGCTTGAAGGTTTTGTGCACTAGTAACACTATGTACGAAGAGATATTATTTTAGAGAAGTAAAGAGGACATATCATGCACGGAAGTTGGCCCAACTACCGAGAGATATTTACTTTTTAAGGTGCCGATGAAAAGAAGCTCTGCCTCGACGAAAAGAAAGCATCCAGTAAACATGGTCTATTAGACAAATAGTGCACCAAAATATGGAGGGTCTAGATTAAGAAAAATCCTTCCTTTTTATGGTCTCTACTTTTATCTGTTACTATATCAGAGAGACAAACAGAAGGACTCGATATCAATCTTTTAGCTCCATGTTTTAAACCCCTTGTTAGATTAGCCGGATAATAGCTTATTAATGGTGATCAATGTAATGATTTGCCTTAGTGCATCCCCAGTAGTGATGGATTAAGGAGAAAATTAAAACATGAATCTTCTTCTTAAAATAAAAAGCCGCGACATTAAAATGGACTTCGTGCCCAAAATAACAAGCAAGCAACGGCCAATGCGTCTAACTTGACGTTCTCTATTGTAATTCAACTGAGCGTCTAACTTTCAGAAGGAATCATAAATAATCTATAAAGTAGTCAACAATAAAGGCTAATGTATTGGACCGTCCAAATCAAAATGTAGAATTGTCACGTGGTGCATAATATTTAAATGATTTCAGCCCCAACTTGCTCCATAAAGTATTAAACTTATTCTCTTAGACTATTCTTTTTTGTTTCCCTTCGACCCAGGTACGCACACATGCATAGGAGGGGAGCAATATTAGTATTTTACTGACCCCATGGATGGATGAAATCACTTCCTCATATGGGGTGTTCTGATAAGAAATATAGTCCTTCATACTCCCGAACAATTAAATTAGGTTTATGTTTACTGTTTTTCAGTCTCACCTTACTTTCTAAACTATTAAATTTGTCCGTACTTATCCTCTAAACTATCAAATTTGGTGTCTAGTTACCACCTCATATTATTTTGTAGGTTTATTCTATAAAATTATTTGAGAGTAAAGTTCCACACTTGAAAGAATGTCAGACATCCATAATTACAATATGGGCTTTTTGCACATACACACACACACACACACCCCCTACCTCAGATCTTCAATATTTGTAAAATTAACCCTCAAAACTAGCATATTCGGTCTTTCTACCGCTCCAACTTAAGAATGTTGATTTTTAAACAAGACAATGTCAAAATTTCCAAAAACTTGCAATATGTTTGCAACAATTTCTTATTAAAAGCCAACATTGTAGTTGATGCTCAAACTTGCGCTTGGATCAGACATTCACTGATTGCGGTTGAACCAGAGT
>JBAKGM010000200.1:41489108-41502175 GCA_037177215.1 Asparagus racemosus | reverse complement strand
ATCTCAAGGCCCGACTTCCTCCTACCCCTCCGGAGTTGTCCTTTGATGTCCCTTATCCCTCTCGGGTGCAAGACTGCCTCGGCGTCTTGCAAGATCTCGAGGCTCGTGGCGGAGGGATCCGACTGGGTTCGGACGAGGAGGAGGACGACGACGAGAGCGAGGGCGGAGACGACCCGCAATAGGGGGCGTGGAGCTCAGGGTTGTACATTTTGATTGTAAATTCGTTTCGCTTTTTTTATGTTTTTTGATAATACTTGTAAATGTATTTTTGCTCTGGGATGAAAATTCTATTGTTCTTCATTTACTTGTTCGAAATGTCTTTATGTTTCTCGTAGTGCATGATGGTATTATACACGGCCGTCTTGTGACATTAATGACATTCCAATACATAGATGAAAAGAAGAGTAGATATCGCATCGAACAAGTGTAATCTCATATAAACAATCACAACAGCAGACGACTACATATCGAGCATACGAGCCATACTCATAGTCGATCGAATTAGACAATTTGAGTTTTTACTGGCGAATGCCTGGCCGGTTCTATTCTCGGTTTCCACTAGCCGGTTGCCTGGCTTCTGGCCGGCTTGTGACAGGTGGTTGGGTCCGCTGAAGACGGCTATTTGGCTGGCTGACTCGAACTTTCGTGTCGCCCATTCTTTTTGAGTCGACTCAGGAATAGCTCTATGTCGCGGAGCGACAATTGGGTCGGTCGCCTAGGGCTTCCCGATTCTGACCAGTGGACGGTCTCTCGGTAAGGGACGACCCGGAGGTCGGTCGCCTAGAGCTTGTGTGGCGCCTAGGACTTCCCGAGTCCGATCGGTGGACGGTTCCTCGGTACTGGACGACCCGAAGGTCGGTCGCCTAGGGTTTGTGTGGCGCCTAGGGCTTCCCGAGTCCGACCAGTGGACTGTTGATGCTCAAACTTGCGCTTGGATTAGACAGTCACTGATTGCGGTTGAATCAGAGTTTAAGGATGCGAGGCCCGTTTCTCCTCCTAATACGACGCCCAGCAGCTGATCTCAACGCCTTGGAACACCTGTGGAAGGGTCGAAGTTGGGTTCTCCTATGGCCACTCCGACGATCAAGTAAGTATGTGAAAGAGGAGAATGAAAATAATGTAAGTGCTTGAGATTAGGGTTTGGGTTTTGAGCAGAGGATATTGCTTACCTTAGTCACTGTTGATTGTTAGCTTTTATACGTGGGCTGGAGGGTGTTTTCGTCATTTCCGATCGCCAATGGGATGCGTCAGCCCTAAGCCCACGTGGACTGACTTGGTGACGTGACAGAGAGATGCACAGGCTGCTGTGCCCTGTAGCGCCGCACAGTATTGCCAGGTGTCGTCATGGGAGTGGTTAGGGAGTTTGTACCGTTACGGCGGTATTAATGAAGATTGGACCTGTAGCATGGCGTGCCTCAATTGTCCGAGGTGCCTTAAATATCGTGTGAGTAGAGGAGATCCTGTTCATTGATTTCCTCATTAATGAGACGTCAACGTGTTGTCGTGACATGGACCTAAGGCGGCTGTCCTACGTGGAAGGAGAGACGGGTCGACCGGTTGATGCCCCTCATGTCGTTCACGAGGGTGCCAAGTTAGTGTGGCGGCCTTCTCTCGCGTGTCGCGGGGGCCGATTAATATGGTTTTTCATATCGCCCAAGGAAAAAGGGAGGGCCGGCCAGTATCGCCTTCCGCGAGACTGCGCACGGGTGGACCGTCCGGTGCCGTCCTTCGGGTCGTCTACGAGAAAAGGGGGGAACGACTAGTGCCGCCTTCCGTGTCGGCCACGAGGAGGGGCTGGCTAGCACCGCCCTTCGTGTCGATTACAAGAAGGGGACGACAAGCACCGCCTTTTGTGTCGACCACGAGGAGGGGACGATGAGTACTGCCTTTCGTGTCGACCACGAGAAGGGGACGATGAGTACCGGCTATCGTGTCAATCACGAGAAGGGGACGACACGTACCGCTTTTCGTGTCGACCACGAGAAGGGGATGACACGTACCGCCTTTCGTGTCGACCACGAGAAGGGGACGACAAGTACCGCCTTTCGTGTCGACCACGAGAAGGGGACGATACGTACCGCCTTTCACGTCGACGACGAGAGGGGGCCGACTAGCACCGCAGCTCCTTCCCCTGGGTCGCGCCGATTGACCAGATGGGGCGGCAGCTGGGGCGAGCGTCCGAGCTATCCGGTGGAGTTCTCGCCAGTGCATTCGGTCCGTACGTCAATGTGAGGGAAGTATTACTCTCTTAATCATGTAGATCATCCTCAGTGAGGGTTCATGACCATAACAATTGTTAAGTGGAAAAGGTAGAAAAAATCAATGTTAGACAATAGGACGTAATTTTGCAAACACCGATATTTTATGGGTAATTTTACAAATATGGAAGATTTGAGAGGTATATATGCAAAAGCCCCTTGCAATAAATGTGAGAATCCTGTGGACTACTCTATGCGATGCCATTTTTCTGGATATATATTTATGTATTATGGATGTTTCAAGATTTTCAAATAAGTTTCCTTCTTAGAAGAATGCCAGGCATCCATATTTACATATAAAAACTTGTCTTGCCAATGCTTCCACATGGAAGTTACTAATGCCAAAAAGAATACACGACATTAGTCAAAATAAAGGAAAAAGAAAGGGGTTTTTGCCTTAAGGCTCAAGCGTTTACCATGTTATATGTTTAAATCTAACTATTTTATTGTGTACCTTTAAATCCAATCATTTTTATATATTTATCTCTAAGCCCAAAGTCTCAAATACAATACATAAATTAGTGCCCACCCCCAAAAACAACTTTTCTAAAATTCCCAGTTTACCATGTTATATGTTTAAATCTAACTATTTCATTCATTAACTCCTATGAACCCATTAATTACTCCTCAACTCCATAAATGCATAGAGTTTGATTGCTCAAATTTGGTAGAGATTCATCAGTTTTTTGGGTGTCTTAACGTGTAATTTTTGTCCGTTACTCTACTTCTAAATTTGTAGCATTAAATTCAAATTTTCTTCATCAAAACTATTTCATAGTATTGTTCATGAATCCTCATGGTTGTTTATTACAATTACTACAAAAAAAATAATACTAAAAAGATTAAAATGTTAATTTTAATTTCAAAATTAGATTTAATTTCAGAAATATGATTTAATTCAAAGTTACGATTTTAATTTCATAATTTTAATTTTAATTCGTTCTGAGACCAAACTTCATAGTTAGTTAAATTTAACTTAAGCTGACTATCTTTAATAAAATTTACACATTTTATTTAGTTTTTGTGACAAATAGAAATGAATAAAGATTTGTACTGTACTTTCACCAAAACCGCTACACTTTCATCAAAACCACACTCTACTTCACCTTCCCTTCTCATACCCCCTACCAAACCGAGCCTAAATGGGAAAGAGAGAGGATGAGAGGGTGAGAGAGAGAGAGAGAGAGGGGGAGGGAGAACGAGGTTAAATTGGGAATTTTTAGAAAAGTTTAAGGAGGGCACACTAACGTATGTATTGTATACGAGAATTTAGGCTGAGATAAATATATAAAGATGATTGGATTCAAAAATACAAAAGAAAAGCTTCAAGATAAATCATGATAAGCCATTGGGCCATAAGGCAAAAACCCCCCCAAAAAGAAAATGCGTTTGGCCCTACCAAAATTTTTTTGACTTTTTGATCCACAATGAGAGCCTGACACAGACCAACTTGTTATGTAAACCACGGATGCTTCAAAGACACGCAACATGCTGCTCCACTTTCGCAAAGAGAAAGGTCACGTGGAGGATGAAGAGACCAGTCATCTACCAAGTGTGAAGGATAACAAGCAATTTGAAAAGATAGTAAAAGAGAGCAAAAAAATTGGTGGATCAGAATAAAGTCCGAAAGGATATATAAGAATTTTTTTTTTAAACAAAAATTCTTGCAGCAGAGAGCACTAAAAAACCATGCATTTAGAAACCGTTATACTTCTTAAAGTAATCAAGAAACTTCAACCTCCTGGGATCCGCAGAGAGTAGCAGAGTACTTACAGGAGAAGTAACGCGGCTGAATAATTCATGCGTGTACCAAACTCTACTGAAAATCCCAGAGCTCTCAGCAGCATGTTTCTCAAAACGAATATATCGGGAGACATGTCGGATATGTCGGCCAGATATATCGGGGGACGTGTCGGCTATGTTGGCTGATTTTTCAGTCTGAAAAATTGGCTGATTTTTTTTTGTTATGTTTATCTTATCGGGTTTAGGTTTAAATTTCTGATTGAATTAATATTGCTTCCAAAGATAAAACCTGATCAGTAATAGAAAAAAGGACCGAAGACATTTCCATCACTCCTCTTATCTCTCTCATTTAACATCTCATCGGTTTATTTTCCGAGCTGTTTCTTCGATATCAATATCAGGCGATCTTCTCTCTCCTTAAATACCAACATGGGTGTTCTCTTTTCTCACCTCTTTCCTTCAACATCAACTCTAAGCACCATAAGTTATTTATTTTTGTATATGTTTAGACAATAGAATTTATTAAGTATGTTTAAATTTCATTTATAATATTATATTACACATATGCACACCATCCAATACGGTAATCTGATATTTTTTTTCACGACCCCCCACATATCCCGGATTTCCACTATCCAACAGAAATTTTAGCCGTCTGATATAAACCCGACATCCGATATTTAAAACATTGCTCAACAATCATAGTTATGCAAAATTAACACAATGACGCCAATGAAACGGTCTCCCAAAGTCATCAGGCCACACACGATAGTTGCAAAAATGACCTAATGCTTTGCCGGTCATTTGATAGGCTTGATATTCAGAGTCAGTACAACGACCGCCTCAAAACTCCATCCTCGCCAAGTGCAGACACAAACTGGTTCATGGTTCTCCCCAAAATGGGACCAGGCTCAATCCTGATCCAATTTTAAGTTTTGGGAGGTTACCAAACATACACTTAAAAGACAAGATCCCAGATGTCCCTACCACGACTCAACTCTTGCTCAGCATCTCTGTATGGAGGTATGGGGATTTTTATTTTTATTTATTTAATTATTTACTTTTTTTTTTTTTTGTGCATCATCAACCAAAAAATGTCCTCTTTTTTTTAATATATAAAACCTATTATAGAGGCTTTATTTTTAAATGTGGGAAAAAAAAAAACATAAGAGAAATGCATTGAATTGCTTGCACTTGTATAACGTTTGATATATTAATAAGGCTAAAACAACATGATAATCTCTTCTAAGTGATTCAGATAAGGAGCTTTCCCCCTTTTTAAACCTTCACCGTGACCGATTCCATGCCTAAGTAAGCGCCATGAGCAATATCTCAGCAACGTGTAAGACCTCAACCTGGAATACGCGGCTAAAACTTTCATGAGGATGGTAGAGAAGTTACCAAAACAAACAAAAAAAGAAAGCCGAGCTATAAAGCGAACCAAGCCCATCAGATCTTATCATGGAGGGTCACCACTAGATCATGAGCATCATCCAGAAGCTTCCAGACATCCAGACGCCCTGCCATATTATTGCACTCCCTGATAATCTCATCCATGCTGCTATAGCTCTCGATAATCAACTTCCTCCTCTGAAGAACACAAGCAGCGATAGCATACAGCAGCAAATCGTCAGTGGGTGGGGCCCGCGACCTCGTCCTCCCCCACGCTGACTTCCCAATCCCCGCCCTGATTGCCGCCTGGTCCGCCCACATCACCTCCCATAAACACAAAGTCTGGTCAAAGTCGAGCTCACGTCGAAATAAAACTACCACCATTCTATAAACAAAGAAACAATCCTCGGCTTGAAGTTTCTCCAAATGCCTATATAGATGCGAGTCTTTAGACTTTATGATCTTTGACACAATGTTTAGCTGCCTGCGGATGCCAACCTCATCGAGCCTGAAATTGTGCCGAGCTTTTCGCATAAAACCCACAAAACACCAGAATGCCTCATCGTCCTCTTCCATCACGGCGAGTATTGGGGATAGGAGATCGCTCATTCCTTGGCAATAACCGATTTCTTGGTCATAGAGAGCGTAGGCCTCAAGGATTGCGACTAGGCGAGCAGCATGGTATATTCTGCAAGGCTCCAAATGGTCGAAGTCTTTTAATCCAACGGAAGTAGCACATTCTAATGCCTTCTCTTTGGAGACTTCAGCTTGAGTTTGAGAGTAGATCACCCACTCTCCATTAGCTCGAATGGCATCTAAACGGATTATACGCTGCCAGGTGGTGAAGTCCTCTGTCGTTTTTTTGGATTTGGGATCAGTTTCGGTGTTCTCTTCCACAGTTGATGTCAACATGCTTTCAGCCTCTTCTTCAGATGATGATTCAGCAGCAGAAGATTCTGATCCCGCGGAAGATGCCTCAACATTTGTTATCCCGCTTTCTTCCTCTTCAGCAGATGCATCAGCACCGACAGCTTCACTTTTATCTTCTTCTTTTTCTTCCAGGTTATCTGATTTGGAAGCAGATGCATCAGGACCTTTATATTCTTCAATTGAGACAGAGGGCCTAGCACTGGACACGTCTTCAGAGTCGGGTGATTCAGAACCTTCATTTAAACAAGGGCTCTCAGCATTACTAACTTCATCTATTCCCTTCATTTCCTTGTCTCCCTCATCTGCGTGTTTCAAAAGTCGTCCGCATTTTCTTCTTAGTTTCTCATATTCTTTCCTGCATGAACAAGTTACAAATGTTAGTCAGATAGACTTCTCCAAAATCGGAAGTAGAATATAAAGCTGTTCCACAAACATGATGCAAGTCACAGTAATTTATTTTCATCCTAACAGCCATGAAATACAACACATATAGAGGGAAAGATATGAAAGAGAACAAATTAACAGCTAGACCCACATACCTTCTCTCTTTTCTAATACTTATTCTTTCAGCCTCTGTACTGGTCAGGTCATAACTGCAGGATACAAATAAGTTGGTCAATACTTGAGGAAGTTTGCAAGAACCAACAATAAGCGAGTCATTCTACTGCGAAGAGAACATACAGCAACAAACTGAGGGATTAAAACATAGTTCTTAAAAATCCCCACATAAAGCTAGGGGAGACTCCAAATGCATTCATGTACAAAATCGGATACCATTTCTGAATACAGCATACATGAATAAGCATGAAGAACATTAAGATTAAATGCACAGGATATGTAGGAAGGCAAATGGTGTTAAGCGGTTTACCCCCTCTAATCTCGAAACTAAATGTTGCATATATGCACATTGGTATAATTAATATGAAAAGTGCACAAATGAGATTGAAGAGTGAATGGTTAAATTGTGGTTCTCAAATGAAAACAACAAAGAACCCATATCTCAAATATATGGAATTTGCAACACAAATACTATTACACAGATCAGCAGCCTTAGAAATCAACAACTCCTTCAAACAACAACTAATATATCCTTTCTTTACCACCTAAACCAGGCTCATTTTGGTCCACACCAAGCAGTTCCTTCAGTTACTATCCTACCAGAGAAGCAAATGTGACTAATCCAGCAAAGGCCGCAGTGAAAAATCATAAGGCTCTGACTTTCCATAACATTTAGAACTTATCACTGCACCCGTATGTACAAGCATGAATGCATTCACTGACACACATCACCCCATAAATTGCAACATAGAGTCACAACTGAACCAGTGTTTCAAGAACTAACAAATATGGTCCAATCATAAAGTGCATCCTAGTCTAGGACCAAGGCAGAAGCAATCTCGGCCTATGTTGAACCATAGTATTCAATATCCAAGTACGTGTTACCAGACATTCAAAAAAGGGATCAGACACTATCTTTTGAACTTAGATAATAATATTTCACTGATCCGATTATCTCTGATTCACAGCACAATGATGTGAATGCAACAGCAATCGATATTCTGAGGAAAGACCTCTTTCCTTTTTTAATCCAAATCTACAACAAGGTACCTGGGAATTGCAATCTCAAGAAACAAGAAAAACACATGCAGTTGAGTTTTTTGTTTTCCCAGTATCCCACCTACTTGCCAGGTTTTTATATTCACTACAAAGGTTTGTTTTGTCTGCTATATCTGTTTGCAACTCAAGTGTCCTTTGTCACAAGTGCCATCACATGCAGTTGTAGCCGCAATTGCTTAATCCACTTTTAAAATTTTACAATTTGCAAGTGCATTATAGTTGTAGGTGTTTGTTTAGGGATATTAAGTTTTTTGAACTAAGATTTGGAGTGGGTTGCAACTGGAACTGCAGTCTAAACCCCCTATTGCTGCTCAAATGTTGCAACAGTGACTTACACCCAAATTTGTGCAAGTCCTGACTGAAGGCTTTTTTACAACTGCAGTTACAACCATATTTGTACAAACAGTTGCAACTGGCCCATATGTCCGAGCAGCATCCAAACTCAGCTGCAATCACTGCAGCTGCATCAAACCAAATAGTCCTTAAGTAGGTCACTTAAGTTCCCCAGTGGTTTCTAAATCCTATATCAGGGTCTCCTCCAGACATAGAAAGTATGAATAAACCCTTGAAACAGATAATACGTGAAGGATAGAGGATGAGATTGAGATGGAAGAAGATCATCATTAGGAACAACAGCTAGCCAATTGTATCCTCCTCATGCCAATTATACAAGAAAGTAACACATAAATATGAAAAGGATGCATAAAAATACGAACATCGTCGTAGAATAAACTGTACTAGTCTTATAACTTATTAGACATTTTAGTATTTTACAGATCGTAAAAAAGGGATACGGACTTTTATTGGGTTACATTACTATGACATCTATTTGTAGGCTGTCAACTGTCTAAGCCTTTTCGCCGTTTTCCCAACAAAATAAAGCCACTTGTAGAGCATTTTAAATTGAGATTTAAGAAGGCTCCATACAAAGAGCGACTGAGTTCCACATCCAACTTCAACGTCACAACCTAAGAGGCCACTTAATGCTCGTATCTAGGTCATGCTGGATGGGAAAAATACATATTGGAAGGCAGATATCGGGAACATGTCAGGGAAACTTAGAAAATAGTGGAGTGGAGTATTATATTGGATAGTGAAGATAAAATGTCATCAATGAAATGCAATCCAAATATATAAAAATGCCCAATCATGTAAATCAGATGTGTTTAAGCGGCAGGGAGGCTGACAAAGATACAACTAAGAGGAGTCAAGAGAGGGGGCGAGATTGAGAAAAGGGGTCCAACATACACCCTATCCAAAACGAACTTCTCCCGTTCTGTTCCCTCTCCATATACAAATTTTTTGACAATGATAGGCATGTATCCAGGAAAAGTTAGGTGTGAACTACACTAGCCGCCATGATTATAGTAACCCCCCACACCCAAAAAAAGGGCAAAATAAAATAAATTTAAGAACAACACCCTCACACACTCATGCAACCCCCACCCCCCCCCCCTCCCGTCTAAATGAGGGGAAAGAACAAATGCACTCGCACACAAACGGAAAAAAAACCTATAAACATAGCCCGTGATGAGATAAAAAATATGTAACATAATTGTAACAACTTTAGTAAACAAAAGGACAAGGCAAAGACAAGTAATAAAGAGTTTACAATAGATTCTATTATCACATCTAAGGTTATAGCATATCTTCCAACCATTTCTTAAGTATCGTCATCATCTTCCAACCATTTCCTAAGTATCATCATCTTTAGAGACAACTTGCAAACTGAAAATTTAGAGCTTGCAAATATCACATAGAAACAATTCAGAAACTGCCAGTCTAGAGATCTTACACTCCAAGAAGGAATGGCCAAACTTCAGCCCTGATGCTCGGATCAATACCCTACAAAATGTTAAATCAACAACATTACAGACATTGTTGAAGCAAAAAAAGAAAAGCTCCAAAACAGGAGAAAGCATCAACAACATTACAGACATTGTTGAAGCAAAAAAAGAAAAGCTCCAAAACATGAGAAAGCATAGACAGTGCTTACTCCACTTCTAACTTTCTTCAAAAACTTCACTCCGCCATCTCGTAGCTTTCCTTCTGGTGTGAAAAAGCTCTTCCACTGCTGCTTATTAAGGGCTCTTTTTCTTTTTCTCCGAGACCATGGTGACTTGAGCCTACCTCTGAAAAGCACATATATATGGTATAAGTTTATGTCAAAGAAGCAGAAACTATTGGCATACGCAAAAGCAAAAAAGTACAGATTTGGTGAAAGAAAAACCCAAAACTAAACTATATTACCATACCGGCTAGTGGAAAGAAAGAAAGAATAGAATTAGGAAGACCAAACTCACAGAAAACTATAGGAAGGGGTAATGCCAGATTAACCCAAAATACTAATTTTGGACAATGGGACTCTGAGGATACCAAAATAACTCCTTCTTTTTATGCCAACTAATACAAATCCTAATCAAACAGCTCCAATGGAATTTATTTTTAAAGACATCTTCATGAATTTAAGATAGTTAAAATAAAAAAAATTTTAAAAAAACCTTATTCATGCAGACCCATTAACTCACACATTGCAGCAGCAACCACAAAAAAGAAGACAACTTTTATCCAATTCCTTAATATTAATTAACTCTAATTGAGCTAAAAAAAACTAGTAATCTGTTAGGAAATAAAATTACAACTCTCAACCCTCATCACAACTTCCAATTTCAATTTTTTAGCGCGGCGGAAAGGACTTTAGAAACATCTAACAACTTAATCTCGGAGTTCATCGCCCAAAAATTACAAGATGGTTTATTTATTTCAGAACCAAGTGGATTTGAAAAAATAAACTATCAAACGTCAGATCTACAGAACCCTAGATTTTTAAGGTGGGCAAGCGAACCAAAAGAGAATCCAGTGATGGGGGAAAACAGAGAGAGGAGGAAATGGAACTCACCGATCAGGAGCAGGTGAGGAAGCAACAACAACGATAAGCGATCGCAAATGGATCCACGACGACGACGACGAATTAGGAGACGAGGGAGACGCAGTAGTGCTACTACTACTAGTTTGCGATCGACGAAGGCCCTTCATCTAGGGTTAACTAAGGGTTAGGGTTAGGGTTAGGGCTTAGTACCTACGAGAGGAGATGACGATGGCGACGGCCAAGGCGAGGCCGGCCATGGCCGTCACACCCACCGCCACTCCGACATGCCACCGATCGCCGCCGCCGACACCCCCGCCGCCGCCGCCGCCCCAGGTCGAGATCGATCGCCGCAACCAGTTCAACAACAACATCGATCGGCGATCCAACTTCAACCATCAACCGGTGATCTCGATTTCTAGGGTTTCCCTCTCCCTCTCTCTCTCTCGAGTTTTCTCTCTCTAAAACTCTCCTTTTTCTCTCTCTAGGGATTTGGAGAGTGGAAGGAGAGAGAGAGAGCCTCTTTCACACCGACGACTTTTTAATGAGAAGATGAGAGGGGAGAGAGAGAAAGAGAGGGAGATATTTGAGAAGCGATGGTTTGTTTAGTTATCAGTCACTCGTTTAATTAATTTTTTCTAGATATTGTTCAGTTAAAGCTTATAATTTTTTAAAATTAATCTTATTTACATTAGATCATGAAAATTGCTATTCAGATATTACTTTTTTTATAGAATATTGAAACTAATCTATTGGGTATTGAAATAAATAATAAAACTTTTTAAAATTTTAAAATTAATCTATGAGTAGTGATAATCAACCGGTAGCAAATTACGTAATAAGAAATATGTAGGGATCAATATCGGAAAACCCCTTAACAAGAAATTTCACTAAAATAGGGTAAATTGCACTTAAATATCTTATAGTTTCATACACTTAAATATCATAAGTTGTATTTTGGCGCAGAAATTTTCACCCAAATGTTTCTCCATGAGACTTACACGCCAGTTTTAGAGCTTTTTAACTAATAGTATTTGTTAATTTTGATATTAAAATAGCCAAAAAAAATTTTCAAATTTATATCAATTCAACTTTAAAATAGAGTTGGGATATTTTTGGTGAAAATTTTAACAAAGATTAATGGCTATAAAGCTCTAAATTAGTATGTATGTATCACAAAAAAATATTCGGGTGAAAACTTCCACTTTTGCATAATCAATGGTAGTAACGTGCCAATTTTAGAAACTTTATGGTATTTTTTACACTAAAATACATCTTGTGGTATTTAAGTACAACAAGCCGGACACTGTTCGGTATTTAAGTGTAATTTATCCAAAAAAATGTTAGGATAAAGCTAAAAATAAAAGTAAAGAGAGACAAGGGCAAAACAGGGAATTTTGTGAGCCATGTGGAGTGCAGGAGATGGGGAAATGGCAAAAAATGGAGTAGGTGCGGAGAGATGCTTACTCGCTTTGTTCGCTTTAATTAATTTACTGACGAGTAAATATGTTAGTGCATTGTCTGGTTGTTTGTATGTAAACATGAATTTCATTTTAAAATATAATATTATTGATATTAAAAGAAATTTCTTATGCGGGGTAAAGTACTCTTATATATTACCGTCTTTGTGTTCAAATACAAATAGACGCTAACATATATCTTAAAATTGTAGAATAGATTATAAAAACTAAAGACTTATATTAATTTGAGTGTTCTTCAATTATAGCGCTCGGACACGATTAAAAGGAACATGCATCAAAAGAAAGTTTACCTTATCATTCATTAGACTAAAACTCAAGCATAACTATATGATTCATGCAGTCGATCATAAACTTTGGGATAAACACTTTATTACAGATTGCAATTACGTTCATCATATTTATTTATTTATTTTTGGATGGGATGCAAAAACTGCAAGTATCAAAATATCTAGTTTATTAAGATTATTTTATAATAGAAATTAGGTTCGCATGTGTAAGGACGTGTGAAAGGGATGGCACCTTTAAAAAAGAGGTGGAGATTAATTGAGTCACACTTTTCATTTGATACCTGCCTTCATTGCTCTGTTCTTACTTTTTTAGGAATTTTGTGAAGCACAGGAGAGGTGGGGGCTCCCTGGTCTCATTCTCTCACTGTAGTCCCCTGGCCACAGTACATTACCCTGCAGGGCTTAATAGTAATTTTTGTTGTGGGTCTAGCCCAATCGGGGCCCACAAGTACTAGGTTGAATTTGTTGAATCCTATTGAGAAAAGGATTTATA
>JBAKGM010000200.1:41469989-41489008 GCA_037177215.1 Asparagus racemosus | reverse complement strand
CTGATTATTAATAAAGACGTTGTTTTTAACATCTTTTGTTAATTTTTTGTATTTGTAATTTATGTAATTTCAATTTTTAAGTGATTAATAATATTATTGTTTTTTATTAAAATTTTGTGTAATTTTTTGAATGTAAAATTTTTAAATTAAAAAATAGGTAACAAAATTCTTTTAAAAATTTAAAAATTGAAAAACAGGGCCAGCCCGGGGGCACCCGGGTCCAGGTCCAGGCTCCGGTTTTGCCCGGCCCGGATGGACAGGCCTAGTCAAAAAGAACTTCTTAAACTGGGTTTAGTTTGGACCACCCCACCAAACTAAAACCAGTTTATAATGAAACTAAATCAGGACTAATCCTAGCCTATTTTTTAACAGATTACCAAACACACCCTTAAGATGGAAATATAAAATCAGTTTTTCCCGGTGGAAAGGAAAGAAAAGGAGAAAAAAAAGAAAGGACTAAAGAACCATTAACCTAGACGAAACACGCCTTTAGGAACCGTGCGAGTAACACTCGAGTTGGCATGATCAAACGCCAAAGCAAGCTTAGAGAATGCATCTGCACTAGAATTTGCTTCACCCAAATGTGGGTTTTCTTGCAATTCCAAGAGTGCGCAAGCAGCTCATCAATCCTTGCTAACAACTCAACAACAGCATTCGCTTCCTGCTTCTTGTTGATAAACTTGATGGCCTTCAAAGAGTCAGTTTCAATGACCAAATTCTCATAGCCATTACTCCATATATACAATCTCTAGCCATTGATGGATTGCACGCAGAGTACCTTCTAGAGCAGAAGCGAGGCCTATGTTACGAGCATATCCTTGTAGCCACCTTCCGCGAAAGTCATGCAACACAGCCGCTACTCCAAACATTACTGATATAGCGGACCGTGCAGCTTTAGTATTGATTTTAATACCTCCAATATTCCCGGGGGGTTGGGGGGGGGGGGGGCTCCACCCAATAGCCAATTCTACAGATGATCGTTGTAGATTCGCCCACATTTTCATTTGTAGAAATTGTTGACTATGTTGCTAAACTCTAGTCTTGATTTTGTTTTCCCTTACTGAGATAAGGTTGATGTTTATCTTCAATGAATTTTCACGGGATGAAAAAAACATGTCTTAGTGGTGTTGCTGCTCCGAAGGATGATTTCATAAACTAAGATCTTATAATAATTTGAGCTAGACTAGATAGATTCACGAGTGGTTTCAAATTGAATATGGTTAAAGCCAAGTTAACTATTCATAAAACTAATCTTACTCAAGTTGACTTCTCTTTCTCTAACAAGGCTGCATAAAAATGACACTAAGTTAGACCATGTTTATTTTTTATCCCCGTACAAGAAGGTATTGTAATCTTCAAATTACAGTCCTCTTGAGTATGTTATCTTGGGATTATTTTAATCGTGTCTAGTGTTTGATTTTGTACGGACTAACATTCTTACTAGATTAAAATAGTCCAGATGAGTGTTTGTTTCTAAGGGGATTATGATAGTTCTAATTAATATCATAGCCAAGATGACTTTTTTTCCCTCCAAGTAACTATAAATTAATGCATCTAGTTAGAAAAAAATTTAAAATTTGAGCATGATCTTGTCTAAAAAAATATACATACGGCCATCATAAAAAAAAAAAAGTGGTTATGATGCAATAAACAATCCTATTTATTTAACAAAACACCATCATAAAAAGCTTTAAAAATATCTAATTAAACATGAAAATCTCCAAACAAAATAACCAATAGTGTCGACCAATGTTGTATTTTCTCTTCAAAGTAAATGTCATAAAAATAGCACTAAAGCTATGAGAGTCGTTAAGATAATATCCAAATATCAGATGATGAATAATATTTCAAATTACCCAATACGCATCATTAATTTGATGATTGTCAAAATTGAAAATGCAAATTGCTAAACAATTTGTTCAATATATGGTCTACACAATTTCATCATAAGCATTATAGCGCTCTATCGACATAGCCTCAATAAAGTGGTTTACCATGTCCAATTCAATGGCTAAGCAAGCAAACATTGATATATTTGATATTTCTAAAGTTTAATTCTCCTTTTTGGTTGACCATGCTCATTATCCCTTTGTTTTTTCTATAGAGCTTCTTCTTTGCTACTCGCAAAAAAGAAAGCAGCCAAGAAAGACAATGGAAAAATTCTTTAGAAAAACAAAAAAGAAAATGGGTAATTTTGTTAAATAAATCTAAATCTCCCTTGGGGATTAATACCTGGATTATAAAGGTAAAGATAGGGTGGATTTAGTTTAGTCCCCCTTAAGGGTATTAAATAGTCCCTACTTAAAAATAGTCTAAACTAGATAAAAAACAAACATGAGCTCAAGATGTGGGTTCAGGCTATTTTAAAATAGCACTCTCACTATTAAAAAAACATGGCCCAATAGATGGTCAACATTGATCGTAGATTATTGAAGGTTTTGGTTGGCAATTGTTTAGTGAGAGGTGGCTAGATGTGTTCAACAATTGCAAAGGTGTCCAAAAACAACCTGATGGCAATGGGAGCATAACAACGATAACAAATGATTGTGACCTAATTGTAGACTGATTAACAAAAATCAGCTAGGAGGGTGTATGCATATAATTTACAATATTTGAAAGTCTTATTTTATAAATTGAAAACTAGGGTTACTTAGATGCGAGGATAATTCTAGCTAAGTACACTCTCAAACCTTCTCCTACTCTACTTCACAGAAAAGTAAGGGATGTATCCACTTGAATTGCTATCAAAATGAATGAATCATCAAGTATCCCATAATCTTTCAATACAGTAGTTTAGAATCCAGATGAGTTGGGTGCCCGATACTGAAAAACTTATTCTAACATACGTTTTAAAATACCAATACATATGAGAATTCTCTTAACACATAACATTTGCAACACTAAAGGGGGTTCTTGATTGGTGTAATTTAAGGGTAAGTGGGATAAATATTAGGACTTTACTTTATGGTGTTATTCATTGAGACAATAGGATTGAGATTTTACTTTAATGTGTTATTCATTTAGGACAATGAGATTGGGATAAATTACCCCTAGTTTTCCCAAAATTATCTCACTGTTATACAAACTTTTTGTCCCAATCTCCAAAAAATACCACATTCTTAACTTTGGGACAATCATGGGAAAAGTGAGATAATTTTGAAGTATTAATTTGTTAAATATCTAATATATGTTAATTATATTATAATATAAAATATATCTTAATTACATTATATTATAAAATTCTACTATAATGTAAGATAATACAATATTATATAATATTATCTAATATAATATTATTATATATAATTATTACATAATAGCTAATAATATTTCATATGTTATAATATTAGTATTATATTATTATAATATTACTTCATATTATTTAATACATATTTTATTAGTTGGAATATTTTATTATAATGTAGTGTTTATATATTCAATATAATAATATATTAATTATATTATAATATAATTTAATATGAAAATATATTCTATTATATATAAAATTTTAATTTATATAGTAATTTACTATTTTCTATTACACTTTATTATATTAATTAATAGCATTAAATATATTGTCAATATTGTGGTAGTTAAAATGTAAAATAAATATTTTATTGCTGCAATAAAAATAGTAATAATCTACTATATATTAAAATATAATTGTATATATAATATTATATATAAAAACTAATATAATATAATATATTAATTAATAATATTGAACATATTAGTTGTATATTATGGTTATTAAAAATATTATATTTTAATAAAGAGCCATGTCATCAACTATCCCATTTAAAGTATAGTAATTATCATAAAATATAATATTATATTTTAATAATAGTATAATATTTTAAATAATATTATACTAAATAAAATAAAATATTATAATAGTTATATTAATATTAAATTAAATATTATTTTATTAAAATATTATATTAAATATATTGTTGGTATATTATGTCAATTATTATATAACATATCATATTATTATGATATAATATAATAAATTAATTAATAGCATTAAACATAGTTATAATTATTTAGTAATTATAATATAACATATTATATTTTAGTATAAAGTAAAATAATGTATTATATTATAATAACATACTAAATAATATATTAAACTAATTATATAAATTAATTTAGACTTAATGTATAAATAAATATTATATTTTAATAAGGTGTCACGTCATCAATTATCCCGTATGAATTGTCAAATCAAAACTTCAAATTGTCCCACTATTTCAACTTGTCCCACTTTACCCCACTCAAAATATCCCAAATGAATAAAATTGTTTCATCGAAATAATTATCCCACTTGGCTCCAATTTGTCCCTACTAATAACCCCTTTAGAATACAAAACAGTAAGGTCATAATTATCACACAAAGGCAATCGATCAAAAGATAAAGACAATTAATTATAATTACGCTATCAATCCGAAGGCATTGAATTAAACCAAATATTTTGGTTCTGATTCCATGTGAATTTGTTGGTGAGGAACCATCCAGGACAAATCTATTGTCATCAAACACCGAAACATAATTTCAATACGTTGTCAATAGATATGATAACCACAATTTTTGTCCAATATATATGTAAGTATCTTCACGTTGCATTGTCTAAACCAAGCATAAAACACTTATTTCCGTAGTGAAATAATATCAATTAGGTTTATTAAGATAGCCATCATTTTAGAATTCAGATCACATAAGAGGCTGTTTGTTTGGTCCAAAAAATACAGAAAGCGAAGGAAAAAAAAACTGACAAGGGAATTTTTTTATTCTTCTTCACAATCAAATGTTTAGTTTGTAAACTAAAAATAAGAAATTGAGGGAAAATGAGGCGCCAACTAGATATTTTCCTTTGAAAATTTTCTGCCCTTTGAAGCCGATTACGGGAGAAAATGAGAATCAAGTCACACATCAACTATTTTCTTGTCTTTTTAATTTGAACCAAACTAAGGAAAGCGATGAAAAGTAATTATGCCTCATGTTTCTTTACGAAACAAATACAAAAAATACTCTTCCAATAAAATGAGGGAAACATCAAAAAGTGAAGGAAAGTGAGTTTTGGAAAGTGAAGGAAAGTAACCAAACATCCCCTAAGGAGAGAACTTGGAAGATGATAGATCAGCCACCACAAATTTCCCATGCAGCCGTGTTGCTTTTGAATTTGTTTTTAAAAAGATAATAACTGAAAACTTTGACCTGTGACCGCATTTGTTTATCATTGCGTATCATCATTTTATTTAAAGGAAGTAATAAGGTCAAAGAGATAAGCAAAAAGGTTTGGTTGCACATATACAAATATACAATCCCAAAGATTGTATTTGCCTGCACATGTGCGTGTGAGTTGAGTGATAGCATTCAAGATGTTTATACTATACGTGATATGTGTCCAAAGCAATAATAATAGTAAAAGGACTATCCAAAAATAAAATTTTAACTGAGTTCAATATACTTTTAATCGTGTGTTAAGAGGCACGTGATAATTTGATTTGTATAATTCTGAAACGCTGATTTTGACAGCACAAGATGCAAGACTTAAATATATTGAAATCATCCAAAATTTTATTTTTAAATTGTTAATTTATAATATATAGCATCCAACAATACAAACTTAATTCATTTCATATATCCAAACTTTAAAGTGAGATTTATGACATTTGCATATGAAATATTTTCAATTGTATCATATAATTTGAAACATCGGCTACAGAAGTTAATTATATTAATGAAACCAAGGTTTGGAAGTTCGGGTTCGTATCAAAATAGCAAAAAATAAAATAAAATGATCAACTTTCGGTAATGTGTTATTGAGGTGACTGAAAGTTGGTCAATTTTGTGAAAAGAAAAAAAATTCTGAAGCTAGTCTTTTTATTAAAATTAATAACCTTTTTTTAATCAAATTTCTACTAATGTAAATAGTTAATAATTTTTACTAGCAAAACTTATAGCTGCGTGTAATAGGCCCTCTAAGGGGCTTTCTCGTCTCTTCTTGATGCATTGGGCTCTGCTAAGACCTTGCTTCTGTCAATTAATCGAGAGAGCAAGCTCCATCAAATATATTTTGAGTAATTTGAGCTTTTTTTTTTTTTTTTGGATAATCTGGATCAAAACTTAATTTTGATTATTTTTTGCTGTAAAATTAAGGGTTTTTTATGTATTTACTTGTAGACCCAAATCAGCTATATTTGCAAGTTTATCCCCATATTCTACCACATCCGGTACAAATGCACAAACTTAGCTTTTTTTTAGTTTAACGGTGGAAGGAGGGAATTTGAGCGATAAAGTTGGGGGTCAACAAGAAAATATCCAAATTTGGTGGTAAATTTGCAAATATAGATTCATTTGGAGGGTATGTGGGAAAATTTTGACCTACTTGGATAGATTTCTCATGATGATTAGTACCTAAAATCTCTAAACATTTTGCAAACTACCACCTTAAATTTAAAAACTACTCCCCCAAATCTTTAATCACTTCCAATTTCCTACCTCAAATGTTCACATTTTGATATAGTCTCTCAAATGGGTTCATAAAAACTTAAAATTAGTCTCTCAAATAGTTAAAAATTTAGAATTACTCCCTTAAATGTTCGTAATTAGTCCCTCAAATCTTTATAAATTTTCCACATTACTACCATACATTTAAAATTACGCCCTCAATTTGTTAAATGTTTTAAAATTCCTCCCTCAAGTGAACATATTTTGAAATTAGTTTTGTCCTATTTGGGTGGTAAGCTCACCATGATGACCACAACAAGGGTTTCTCTGTTTTTTAGTTTGAACCAAACATTAGAAAATGAGGGAATCAAGTCACACATCAACTATTTTTTTTCTCTTTTCAATTTGAACCAAACTAAGGAAAGTGACGGAAAGTAATTATGCCCCAAGTTTCTTTACGAAACAAACACAAAAAACATTCTTCCGAGAAAGTGAGAAAAACACCAAAAAGTGAAGGAAAGCGGGTTTTAAAAAGTGAAGAAAAGTAATCAAACAACCCCTTAAAAAGGGTATAGAGACCCAAGATGGGGCTCTCTCGTGCCTACCATCACATGCCTTTACTTGACATGCACCTGAACCATGCGGCACGGAGCCATGTCCCCCACCTGAAGCATGAGAGCTCTTACATTAGAAATTTGGATGAGCTTTTATGATGTAGCTTCATAACAATTCTCATACGCATTTTGATTTTAATTTCTAGAATTATCATGACTAGATAATTGTCCTCCAACCTTAACCAAGCCCCCCTTGATAATAGTCCCTTTGCTACTTGTTCGTCTCAATGTCATAAGTAATCACGACTAGCAACTGCAAGCTTATTAAATTATAGTTTTATCCTCTTCTTAATTTATTTAAATTATAGTTTTATCCTCTCCTCGTGCTAACCCCTGCGCCCACCCTCCGGTGGTTGGATGGCTTGTGCTTAACAGTCTTAAAATAAATACAACACCGAGGAGAAGATTTTAGCATCAAGATGAAAATATTACACCCAGATATAATGTAGATGAAAAATTTAAGATTTTCAATATCGGTTTAAGATGAATTAGATATATGAGGGACAATCTTTAAACAGGCAAAGCATTGAGGTGCAGTTTAGGAATGGAGTAAGAAAAACTATGATGCTATTAAGCTTTATTGCACCAAAAGGTCGAGGTGTACCTCCAAAATCTCTTCCAAAATAAAATGTTATTTAAACAAATATTTTACTTTGATGTTATTAAACTTTATTGCACCAAAAGGTCGAGGTGTACCTCCAAAATCTCTTCCAAAATAAAATGTTATTTAAACAAATATTTTAAAAAAAGTCAATACTATCCTAAACTTCTACATTAGAGTATTTGTAAATTTTGTTTGTTTGGTTAAAATTAAGGGTCCTCCTGCAAGAGAACACCTTTAAAATAAGGTTATTCTACAAAAATCACATTTCACTAATGTCAACTTATACATAAACAATCTTTAAAGAATTTTTTTATTGCAATCAACCACCTACGCCCACTTTTCAGTTAAGTTTTTTCAGTAATTGTCACCACCTAATCTTCATTAGAGATCATCTCTCTAATATAGTTGGTATTTGACAACTAATCATTACAACATAATTGAAAGGGGTTTTCCCACCTAGAAATCACCTTAAAGTAGAGTAATTATATGAAAATCACCTTTCAATTTCAATTTATACATAAACCACCTTTAAACTGGGGTTTTATTGCAATTAACCACCTCGCAGCCAATTTTTTCAGTAAAAACCCTAAATTACCCTTAAAAACTCACATTCATTGCACGTGACTCTGTTTTTTAGTGGTTTAGGTAGGGGTGCATTCGATCCGAATACGACTCGGATATGATACTTACCATATCCATATCCGCTTACCCATCTCCAATACGGATATGGATAAACCTCGATAAGGAAAAATCATATTCATATCCGCTAATATCGAATATGGATATGGATATATAAGTGGATATGCATGCGGATACAGAACGTACATGAGAAAACTAGATAGTGTTGAACAAATACAGTTCATGTGATACAAAAGAGTACATTAATATGTTCATTATATTTGAAAAGCTAATATTAGAACATCTTGATTGTCAAAATTAACCACAAATCCATATTTAAGGATTAAAACTATCGTAACAATATGGCTAATATGTATTCGGATATTTTGGACACGGATCAAGATATTTCACTATAAAATCATATTCGTAACTATATTCTATCAGTTATAGATTTGAGTAACCATATTTGTATCCTAATGGATACGATTACAGATATTACCTCAAATACAGTTTAACACCCTAGGTTTAGGTCTTATTAGGATACAACTCGCATACTTTGAACTTGCATTTTTAAAGCTTGTTTTTGGTTTTTTATTGAAAATTTGACTAGGAGGTAATTGCTTGCGATAAAAACCCACTTTAAAGGTGGTTTGTGTATAAATTGAAATTGAAAGATGGTTTCCGTATAATTACCCTATTTTAAGGTGGTTTCCAAGGAAAAAAGCCTAATAAAAAAACTTAACTCTAAAGTGACTGTAGGTGGTTGATTGCAACAAAAAACTTTTTAAAAGTGATTTACGTACAAATCAATAATCAAGGAAGGTTTTTTTTAAGAATACCTATATTTTAAAGATGGTTTCTGGGAAGAGAACCCCCAAAGTTAACCTCAGCTCTATTGTAATGGTGTTACCAAATGCATAATGAGACACAAAGCCTTACGGTCCTTAATCCCATTGAAAGAAAATCCTAACAAAGTGACAAATTAGTTATGTGGCTAAGTATTTTTTCCATGGTGAACACCATGCATGCTTGGTTGTTAGCCTGCCTACTCATTGCCCATACATAGTTCAAGTAGAGACTGAGTTATCAAATCATTATTCAGTCTTTTTGGGACCAAATCCAAATCCATTCCCAATCCATAAAGATAGCCTCTCCACTGAATTATCCCCCTTACATGTATAACATACCAAATCATAGGCAAATATAACTTTTTTTCATTTCATGTAATAGTTTAGGATTAATTGCACATAGACCCCATGTAGTATTGTTGTATTGAACTTTACGCCCGTACTTCCATTGCAACAAATATATCCGCTCGGTGAATTTTTTTAACTCTTTTATCCTGACATAGATTCACTAATTTCACCAAGGGTAAAAGAGCTAAAAATATTTAATTTAGCAGGTCTATCTGCCAAAACTAAACAAGGGCAGGCAGTTCAAACAACGATACTATGGAGGTTCTATGCGCAATTAACACAATATTAGTTTATTGCCATCATGTTTTTTTTCCCAACCTCAGATTACATTAGTAATAGCATACTGTTTTCATATTGGACAGAAACACAACCTTGAGTTTTTATTGCCTGAATTTTGCAGTTCTGCCAGAGGACATCAAAAGGTTGAAGAAGTTCATACAGCCTCATTACAATATAGTGAAGCCATCTAACCTGACCAAACTTTATATAACTAGCCAATAATATGCGCCTTATTGAAGAGCAGTTATTTAAGAGCTTAATCTAAGATCGCTGATCATGGCTCCATACGAGAGAAGCATACCTGTGAAAAAGGAGGGAAAAAAAATTTACCATCAGAAATATAATCGGACATCTGAACCTAAAATTAAGGCATCTACAATCTAAGTATTCTAAAGCAAGGCTCTATTGGTTTTAAAACAAACAGGCGAGAAAACGCTAAGTATCGCACAAGTTTTATACTATAACACAGGTAAGGTAAAATGTATATTTTAGCATGTCTATAGGTTTAACACAGAATACATTCGAGAATCTTGCAATAGATTAAGAAAATAACCTTTTATCGATAGAACTAGAAACTAGTTCCTGTTAATCACATAAGCTACTAAGACCACCAAATAACCTCATAGTTTTGAGCATAACCATGAGGTAAATCCACCAAATCCTTATCCCCTTGTTTCTTAAAACCATTTAAGGCCTGAAAATTTTATCTTCTCTTTTCCATGGATGCAGAAGGATCCTATTCAAGTTGGTATGGTGTTCGAAGATTGTATTTTGCTCGAAACATTAGCAGCGCATGTTTATGATTTTCAAATATAACAATGTTCAGTCACCTGCTCCATCTACTAACACATCCTTCTATATACATATCATCTACTGAAAATTGTCCATAAAGGATCGATCAGAAGCTCAACTATCAATAACCAAAACTTACCTTAATAGACAATCAAATAGGGATTGACAGGCAACATGCAGAAAAATGGAAAATTTATGACTCAGATTGCTATGACTGATCTTGTAAGACAGATAATATCAGCTATACTGACCCAAAGGAAGAAAGCAACCACTGTGATAAAGAACCCAGTATGCATTCAAAAATATTAATGGATTACCCGTTATTTTTGACACATGTGCACACTACATAGCTTGGTGAACGATTATAAATAACTAGCTATTCAACGAATTATACAGTATTTTTGAATACTTTTCATCCGAAGCTCATGACAAAGATGGTAGCTATGTTGCGTGGAAACTGATACGGGTACAGGTATCGGACATGACAACTTTGGAAAAGGTAAGGTACGAGACACGGCTCTAATATTATATAAGTATAATTTGAATAATGACATAAGATCAATATTGTTTTTTCAGTTACATGTTATGAGAATTAGAATTCCTATAACATTTTTTTTTCTTTTATTATGTACGTTGTAAATTGGAAATCATAGTTTTGAATTTGGTACGGGCTAAAACGAACCCGACTCATGTCCAACGAGTTTAAGAAAGTGGAAGCGAAGTGGACGATATACACAAAAGAAATGACTGTTTTAAATTAAAACACATATTATATCATTAAGTAAATGCCTGAATACATACATGTATACTTCAAGGAGTGTCCAGAAGTGCCGGTATGGGTATGGGTATGAATATGTGTCTGGTATGGGTACAACTTCAGATAGAGGCAGGTAACACAAGTGGCTAGATAAGAGAATAAACATGTAGCGCTTTATAAAAACTAAGAACTAACTGAACAGAGATTTCCTATGTCAAATTTATAGAGCCACACCAAGAAAGATAATGTTAAAAGCAGAAGAAAAAAGGGTATCACAATCTTACACAGTTGTTCACAGATTTGGCTGATCTAGCAGCTCTGAGGTAGCTTCCTTATCAGTGAACCAAGTAAACTCTCCATTTTCAAGCGACACCATTTGAACAGGCAACTGATCAGACTGATCAATATGTGTCGATGAGTTAAAATAGCTCCCTAGAGCCTTTTGAACTGCTTCAACTTCACCATTCCCCACAACCACCATTGCAATGTACGCCGATGCATCAATCACCGGAAATGTAAAAGTTATTCTAACTGGTGGTGGCTTTGGGGAGTCCGTTATGAAGGTTACCCATCTCTTTTTCTCTTCGAGAAGAGGATGGCCAGGGAAAAGGGAAGCTAAATGACCATCGGGTCCCATACCGAGAAGCATGAGATCAAATCGGGGAAAATGACTGGTAGGTGAACCGCTGGTAGTTGAAACTTCGATTACACCCGCTTGCACCAATTTCTTCAAACATTCTTCGTAGTCATCGGCGGCACCCTCTGCTGCATCCTTTGGGGCAGCCTCTGCTAGTAGAGCGTCGTTGATGGCATATACTTGATTTTCTGGGATAGGGACCTAGTTTTCCATGGAAAAAAAAGGAGATAAGAAATACATCAAAATCACTCTCCTGAAAGATTTCATAAATGGGTAGAATATTTTTTTGCATGTATACCCCTTAATACATATTTGTGAACAACCCCCAAATCATAAACATCGACAAAAATACCCCAATTCAACAAATCATCAACTTCATTGAATACGGTGAGTAAAAATGTCACTATTTTGTTGAGATTTTTACATTGCAATGACAAATTAGTAATTTACCAAAACAACAAATTAGCCTATCAAAGTTGATGATTTTGTTGTTGATTTTAGGGGGTGTTTTTTTTTCTCCATAGTTGATGAGTTGGAAGGATAGTTTTGCAAATACACAAGCTTTAAGGGGTATACATAGAAGAGACCCAATTAAACTTCTAATATTTACAACCATGAATAGGACAGGGAATCTCGAAGTTACTTCATAGATACTTGACTAACACTTACTCTAACATGTTCAATTTTATAAGATAATTGTACTTTCAGATATACTTTGAACATTGTCCGGAACTTCTTCAATATTATACACATATCTTTGTCAAAATAAAAACATTAGATAGATAGTTCATATTGAAACATAATAAACTCAAGACGTATGTAGACATAAGATGTAGATAAATTAAGCTCCTCAATGGACAGAGAAAACAGACTTAACAAGTCCAATACCAATTTCAATATACACTTGTTTAATAGCATGAAATGTTTATATTTAGGCTGAACTTAAGATCAAGCGGGAAATTCTAAATATGCTTTCTTGGATGTTTAGTTACCTAGTAACCTTGAGAGATGCTCTCAAGCTAAGCCTCAATAATTTATGAAACTTAAGGGCAGTTCTATATTATTATTGTGCCGATAATAGTAAAGGGGGAAAATATTGTGCATACCTTGGAGAAGAAGCCATCATAAGCAAGCTTATAATTACTGTCCTTATCAGTCTTCAGCACTACTCTCTCATCCACCCAGAAGACATGCCATTTCCCCCAGTCAACACCATCCACATACGGCGGTTCCAACAATTTCCTACATTCACCCCAAAAAATTTGTATAGATAAAAAGAATTGTAAATCATAATAAGCTTGTATACAATTAAAGGCTGTTTTTTTATATACCCCCAAACCTTTCATATAGAAACACGCCTTATCATACTTAAGTAGAACCCTCAAATTATAGGGGTCCAAAAAAAAAATTCCTCTCTCTCCCTTACTGTTTGTGAATAAAGGGAAAATTTTCTTCATTTTTGGGGTAAATTTGCCTAATATTCTTAAGGATTTTTAAGTATATACCCTTCAGAAGTTTCATATCTTAGAGGAACCAGCAAAATATCCTTTTTTTTTCCTTTATTACTTTTATCCTTCAACTTCCTTTTAATTAATCCATATTTCTTACCCACCCCAGGTGACTCGGACGACTGGAATGTTCTAATATGGCTCCCATGGTTTTGAGTTCGATTCTGGGCGGATTTTTTTTTTTAAATTCTTGGACTCTCTTGTTAAATGAAAAATTGCACACGACATACTTGTCACATTAATCCAATTAATCTCCGCCAAAGACCTCTTTCCCTTTATTTGCTTGTCCTAACACAATCCTAGAAAACACATCCATATTATCGTAGAAATGTCTATAACTTTAAACATGGGTTCTTTTATTTCTATAAAATAATAATAATAATATTTGGTGCAATATACTTTTCATACTAAGAAAGACAAAACGCTATCACTTAATTGAATCAAGGGCTTTCATCACTCAATTGAAGCAAAAGACACTCGTAAGTTTAAGTCGATATAATCCCAAACTCCCCTTTTGATATTAAATAATAAAAAATATAATAAAAACCTGAGACAATTGATGAGATATCCCCCGGACAAAACAACGGTGAAGGCCCCTCTCCCTTTGGCGAACTTCTCCGAGAGCTTCGCCGTGTACTCGGCGAGTCCGGCCGCCACGTCATCCTCGGACGGGTACACGAGCAGCGTCTGGTCTCCTACCCTGAATTCGCGAGCCATGAGCAGAATCCCAGCCGCGGTCAGGTTCTTCAAGTTGTTGATTTTGATGATTCTGGGTGCGTTTTTTTATAGAGGGGGGAAAATTTTCAAAGGATGGGGATTTTGCGGTGGAAAATGGGCAAGTGCCCTCCATAACTTTTATATTAATTTGAGACCACCCGAATAAAGAAGTGGGGTTCTTTTTTAAAAATTATAAAAGAAACGTGACTCATGACCCCTCTTTTATTTCTGGCAGGGGTTTTGGTGCGGGGCTTTGGATAATCGACAGGAGATATTTATATTTTGAGTGAATAGCATAGTGCGCGTGCTTCACGTGTGAACATACTTATTTTATTTTATGTTTTTTATTTTTTTATTTTTGTTAGCCGCAAAATGATAAAATAATTTGTATAGCAATATAAATTCTGAACAATTACAATTTTATTTAAATAAATAAATTATATAATAAAATTATGCATAAAGAATTATATGATTAATTATTATAGTGAATAATTATATAATTTACTCATAATCTATTAAAATATATTAAATAATTTCTTCTCTTTTAAAAATAATAATACTATATGTAGCATAATTATAATACTATTAGTAACTATATATTAATTTAATAACTGTTTTATTACACTAATAGTGAATAATTTACTAAATTATATAAGTATTAAATTCCAATGTAATTTATTAACTTAAAAAATACTATTAAAATAATTATACTATGAATACTATTACAATTATAATACACAAATTTTTTTTCATGCTAATATCATACTTTTAAAAGGCTAATAAGATAGAAAGTTAACGTATAGTCCTCTATAAGAGGTGAAACTCAAAGGCATAAGGTATAAACCTAATGAGTTTTTATTTTTCTCATTCTAGAGTTTTAAATATTATATGAAGATAAATTAGGGATAAATTGAAAATTTTCTATTAAGTAACATAATTAAATAATAAAATAATAGTGTGGCCAAAGGTTTTGAAAAAGTAAAGAAATACATAATTAATAAGAGGTTATATATAATTAATGAATGATTACAACTAATGACATATTTGAGCATTATCAAATTTAAAAGGGCAAAAATGAAAATTAAAAGTTTTGACAAGTCAATCCTCTTTAATATGTAGTATAGTATAGATATACAAAGGGGGAGAATATATACTTTGGTCTTTTTCGCTAGAAACACCTTGAAAATAGGGAAACTATACAAAAACCACTTGCCAATTTAAACAATTCAGGAATCTAATACGAAAATATTTTCCTTTTTCCCTCCAATTTATCTCCGCCGTTGATGTCATCAGTATTGCAACGAGTCTTCGTGTGAAAATCATCTACTATCCCCCGTTGGCAACTCAGGTCAAAGTGAATTATTCTCTTTTACACGTATGGTAACCACTTTTTGAATGGATTACTTTTGGATTATAATCCATCAAATTTTAAAAAACATTTCTAGGTTATTTTTTTTGAGAAGAGAGAGAATTAGCGGGGTGCAGTGCGCACTCGTTAATAAATTCCGACAAATTAAAATACCAAGGTTTAATTTAGATGAAGAATTTGGGTTTTCAGTACAAGTTGAGGATGACTTCTTTATGCGGGAGACAAACACATGGACAACCGGCTATAAAAAGAAAAACCATAGAGATGGAATATCCCCCCCTACATGTAACATACCCAATCATAGGCAAAAAATAATTTGTTCAAGTTCAAGTAATGGTTGAGGGCTAATTGCACATAGAGGCCCTGTGGTTATCGCTGTTCTGAGCTTACTAGCCATTCAGTTTCGATGTGGCAGATAAACCCCCAAAGTGAAATTTCTTGGTTCTTTTATCCTTGAACTAACTAATTTCACCCAGGGATGATATTTGCCAAAATTTCACCCAAGATAAATGTTGATGTTCGGATCACACAGTCAAAATGGGTTTGAGGTTGAAGATGGCGGGGATTCGCTCTCTCCCCCGAATATCTAGCTGTGAGCTGGGCTGTTCTTCCCTCCTGCACAGGTGAAGCTCGTGAGAGGACGGAGCTTATTTCCCTTGTTGTACCTCCGACGATCAAGTCAGTAAGTGAGCTTGAGTAGAGGAGAAGATGAACGGTAAGAGTTTTTAATTGTAGAGTGCAGGGGGAGAGAAAAATAGCGTACCTTTACTTTGAGAATAGATTCTCTCTTTGTAGGAATGAGAGAGTGGCAATTTGGTCACTTTAGCATTAGTTTTACACATGGCAGCTTATGTGTGGAGAAAGCCACCATTAATTTGATGTGAGGTATGGGGAGTGGTTACAAAAGCCAATTGGCCAGCACAGCGCCATTAATTGTGATGTTGACTTGTTGTTGGCGCGGGGCTCAAGGCCGACCATCACAGCAGGAAGTTATCGCAGCACTCGTAATAGAGTATTGTAGCAGTCGAGTCGGCCTACTGTAGCAGGACGACTAATATTGCCTTCCGTCTAGGCTGATACTGTAGCAGTTCTCATAAGTTATTGAAATTATTATTAGATTCCTAAGCTCTCATAAGTTATTCCATATTAATCCCTCTATCTGCTACCTTTACTCTTGATTGGAGAGACTAATTTCTTAAAGCAAGTTAAGAATTGAGGGACCTATTAACATTTTTAATAATGTGAGAGACGAATCTCAAAATATGAAAGATATAAGGGACTAACAGCGAAAAACAAAATTATGCAGGCCATATGAATTTGACTAACATTACCCAAACTCGACAAAGATACATTTAAGTGCAATTTAGACAATCTTGGCTAAATTGCATTTGAATGCCATATAGTTTCATCAATTCTGCACTTAAGTGACTTCTATTTTGAGACTAAGTAAAGAAATGCCCTGAAGTATTTAAATATTGCAAACGAATATCTCATAGTTTTAAAATGTTACACTTTGGTACTCTCTTGTTTACCTAATGTTACATATAAATACTCTTAGTTTGTAAATGGCCTCACTTAAATATTCTAAAGTTTTTAGAAGTTACAATTTAGTACCCTCTATTGAGAAATTGAGCGTTAAATAGTTTTAAGTCATTCATTTGCTCAGTTTTATAATAAAGATCATTTAAATGCGAGATTGATGAAACTATATGAGTCGGCTACTGTAGCAGGGTATGCCTTTCGCTTCGGCTGACACTGTAGCAGTCGTCTGAGGTACTGTAGCAGGCGAGTCGGCTTGCTGTAGCAGGACGACTAGTAACGCCTTTTGTGTCTGCCGGCACTGTAGCACCGGATGATGGTACTGTAGCAGCGAGCTTGTAGCAGGACTACAGGGGTCGGTCAGTACTGTACTAGTCATCCGAGGTACTGTACCAGCTAGTTGGTTTACTGTAGCAGAACGACTAGTAAAGCCTTTCGCGTCGGCCGATACTATAGTAGTCGGTACTGTAGCAGTCGGCCTATTGCCAAATATTTGGAGATGGTCGGTTAAGACCGTCTTTCGGTCCTAAATTCGCATATGAGGTGGCACCCATTGATTTTCACATGGAAATAAAAAAAATCCTTTTGGGGTACCAACAATAAAAGAGTTAAAAATATTAACATTGGGGGTCTAACTCGCCAAATTGAAAGTACAAGGGTAGTAAGTTCAAAAAATTGATCCTACAGGGGTCTGCGGCGCAACAAAGTTTGTTGACATCATGGTATTTTCAACCTCAGATTGCATTTGTAATAGCATACTGTTTTCATACAAAAGTGGGCAGAAACACAACCTTGAGTTTTTATTGACTAAAATTTGCAGTTTTGCCAGAGGACATCAAAAGGTTGAAGAAGTTCATACATCCTCATAACAAGAGGCACATTAACTAAAATTATTACAGAAAAGTGAAGCCATCTAGTCTCACCAAATTTTAAAGAAATAGCCAATAATATGCGCCTTATTTAAGAGTGATTAGTTTAAGATCGTAGACAAAGGTTCCACACTACAATAGCACCTGTGGATCAGAAAGAAAGAGAAAACGGTTGGGTATCGACTTAAACTCTAAGTTGGATGCGGATATGAAAGCTAGGCTCAGTCCTAGTAGTTTTCTTAGAGATGAAGTTAACTTGGTGGGCAAGTCAAGGGTGTCTTTAAATAAGACGTCCTATTCTAGGGTTTTGCAGTAAGAGAGAGGGAGAGAGACAATATTCTTATAATTAGGGTTTAACAGAGGGTGTAACCGGATTCAAGGGTATTGTGAGAGAGAAGGTTTGACAGTCTTTATCCGTGTAAAAAATTATAATTTGGAGGTGATAGTGGATTGTTTACGATCCCGTAGTTTTTCCCTGTTGAGGGTTTTCCACGTAAAAATTTGTGTGATTTCTATTCGTTGTGTTTGGTGGTTTTCGGGGTTTTGCGTGATATAAAAATCCCAACAAGTGGTATCAGAGTCACGATAATGGATCCGGGAGCGAGTTCGCAAGATAGACATCGTGCAAAAGTGAAAATCGGCGGCATTACGAGAACCAAGATGAAGAAGAAGAAGAAAAAAAGGAGGAGAAGATCGACGGCAGCGAGCCGGTGATGGAAGGAGGTCACCGCAAGTGCGGCCAGTGTAGAGGTCCATCAATGGCACTGGAGCAGCGACGAACGCTGTTGGGAATCGAGATGGTGGCAGTGATTTTCTAGGGTTTCCATGTGACGAAGAAGAACATGAAGTCATGTGGAGAAGCCCATGAGATGGAGTTTTGTTCATGTTGTGCGCAGCGGAAATTTTGGCAGCACCTCTGGTTCACAACAAGAGAGTAAGATCACAATTAAATTCTCGTTTCTCTAAGAAAATAAGAATCTGAAGCACACATCTCAGCGAAGTGAGATATCTACTCTTCCTCTCAACAGTGCTAGGACTGAATCAAGGGAACCACCAAGCTATTAAC
>JBAKGM010000200.1:41446254-41469889 GCA_037177215.1 Asparagus racemosus | reverse complement strand
TAAACTAAATATTAAATATTTTCGGATTTCTACTAAAAGCTGGTGATACTGATGAGATTTCTGAAATCTGACAATCTAGTTGGCTTCGTCTCGTCGAGATAGGCGATTTTCATATATAATATGTCAGAATCCGCCTTCCGGATTAGAATATCTTCTTACGAAGTTTAGTTATAGCATCTATAATTGCTTCTGGTTTAGGCGGGTAGCCCGACAAATAGACATCCACAGGAATTAACTTATCGAGTCCCCGAACAGTGCTATAAGAATCATATGATCGTTTCTCTGCGGAAGTCAATAACATGTGTGTATTCGTATTTAACTTATGATTGTCCTGCTCCTCCATGAAATTGTTCGTTAAGCGTCCTACATCATCATCCTTCGACAGGTACACGAGCAGCTTTTGGTCTCCTACCCTCGATTCGCGAGCCATTGAGGGTCACAGCTGCGATCAATTCTTGAAGTTTTTTATTTTGATGATGATTTTCGGCACGTATTTTATGCAGACAAAAAAAATTTCAAAACGATGAGAGCTTTAGAGTAGAGTGGGAACGGTGAAAGAGTGAATGTTGATGTCGAGAATCGATGAGAGGATGCTTATATTCACGTGGGTGGAGAACATATACTGTTTCACTTTGATACACAAAAGTAGTCTCTCTACTGATTGACATTCTAAAATTTCAATTTCATTTCGTCTTTGTTCAGATTTCATTAGATATATTCCGTTAAATTTGTATCGCATGCAACATCAGATATGAACTTGGAACAGAAAATCCGCAAAAGCCGGTGTAATGAGCCCACAGAAATTATGACAGCGTCATAAAAATTCGTTATCTGAATGTTATAACCAGGTTACATTTACCAACACTAGAGATTAAAAATTGATCCATTGAAGCTAGAATTTACCAAGGTGTAGAATTTGCAACCAAGAAAAAATTTTATGTGATAGGAAAATATTCACCACGTTGGCCTCGCCTTTGCTGGATAATCATTCATGAAATTGCTGTCCACCGATATAATCTTAGCAATATTCACCACATTCAGAGGACTCGTTACATAAACAAAAATTAACAATTGATAAGGATCACGTCAATCTTAAAAAAATGAAAAACGTGACACAACTTGAAGAATGGATGCAGAGCAGCAAAAAAAAAAAAAAAATTGAAGTATAATGAATATATCAAGTGATTTAACTCAAAAGCATGGGAAAAAAAATTTTAAGAACAGCACTTCAAGGTTAATAAAGTAAAAATAAATCCCCGAAATTCAAGTAAAAACATCAGCGGAATAAAATTTTAAAAATTAGAATCCTTAAATGTAGGAAATGAATGTTAAAGTCAGCCGCCACCTACCTCGCCCCATTTCAACAGTAACCCAGCTACAGTACTTACCAACCAACTATTATTCTAGCCATTCTGTAGCAATCTAATTAGATGGCTGAATTATAAAGCCCAGCCCACTGCACAAAATACAAGGCGAAAATAGCGTATGTTTCAAGCCCAGCCTACTGCGCATATCTCAGGCGAAGAGTGCAAATACATCTTAAGCGAAGCTATAATTGGTAGAACATTAATTAATGACGAAATAACTAACTCCCCCTTATATTAGTCACTATTGAACTCCCAATTTGACCATCAATTTGCTTCTTTTTTCCCCCCCCCCCCTTAATACTATGTTTACTTCCTAATGAGTTCCTGAGTCACTGTCATTTCTGCGAAATCGGACATGAATTGCTTGAAAGGCTTCTAACCACTGAAAGAAGTGGAGAACAAAAGGGACTAAAGATCCCTTATGTTTGCTTCATTCAAGAAGCTTTCATTCAAAAAAGCTTATTTTAATAGCCGTTGTGTTGTTGGAGTTGAGAAATAAATTAATTTGTGCTAGTTTAAACCTAATTTTCCAAAGGTTGGGTCCAGAAGCAAACTGGATGATCATCAAACACCAACGTTTTTTTTTTTTTTTTTTTGGAGAAGAAGGATGGGATCATGAAGAAGCTAATGTATTCTCACCACACCATTTATCTAACCAAAAGAAAGTATTATTACCATTACCACTATCAATTATAGTACTAGATAAAAAACTATCAAGTTTGTCACATAATGTTTCTCCAAAAATTGGACATCCTCCTTCTCAGATCATCCAACAAATCTGCATTTATATAATATTTATGGTAAAATAGTTTGTTTCCAAAGAGGATTAGATGGTTCAAACCATCTCCACATTCATCTTCCAATCAAAGCTCTATTCATATTTTATAAGTCTAGAATTCCCATACCTCCACACCATCTAGGCTTACAAATAATTCCGCAAGCTGCCAAATTTGAAGCATTCCCCTGTTCATTTACCCCTATCCAAATAAATCTGCATCAAATTCTATCCTCTCACAAAGCCACTTAGGGGAAACATACATTGCACCTATAAAATTTAAATGCCATTCCATAAAATTACATATTTTTAGGTAATACTAGGGATTCGACCCACCATAACGTTGTTGTAGATCTGTTCAAATTTGGTTAAGGTTGAGCCTGAGCCCTTGAGGTATAGGCGACTTATTTGTTCATTTTTATTACATTTGTGCTTATTTAACTGGAACATAATATATTCAAGTAATGTGTGACGCACCATAAGAATACGGGTTTGATGGTTATGAGATGACGACTCATTTAGCAAAACGAGGTATCAAGACATAGAGTTGATGAGGCCCGCATCTCATAACCATCAAATAGAAAATCCCATCACAACCATTGCTTTTCATCGCAAGCATAAAAAAGCTAAAATTCTCAAACTAATTCTTTACCCGTCCATGAATGGTAATAGATCATCATTTTACACACGAGTGTCATGATAAAATATGCACTCTAATCGTTGACAAGGACTGAAACGATAATCATAAAAGATTTTATATTTTTATATTTTTTATTTTTATTTTTTGACTTCGGACATATGAACGGGATTTCTATTAGTGGGCTTCATTGATGATAAAGCAAAGATTAATTAACACGTACGTACTTTATACTTTCACTCATTTAGTACTTATATATTCTTAGTTGTATTTTACAGTATTTATAATCTCTGAGTTAATCAAAATTAGCACATTAATATTCACTATTATGCAAATGTAAACATTTTCATCATAAAGTTCCCATATAACAATCACATATTGATCTTAGAGCTTTTTAACCATTAATATTTGCTAAATTACTATTAATATTTAAACCTACCTAAAGTTAATAGACAGAAAGTTATAAAATTAGCATATGAATGTCATATGAAAACTTTCAGATAAAAAATTTCACGTTTACAAAACAGAAGGTAGTAATGTGTCAATTTTGAACAACTCATGGTATACAAATGTTACGGAATACAACTGAGGATATATAAGTGCTAAGGGAGCGAAACTATAAGGTATTTAAGTACTATTTATTCTAAAGGAAAATAAGGTTTGAGATAAGTCTGGGTTCTTATCACTTTTGAACCCTGGTCATGATAAATAATGGAAATGGCCTGGTGGTGGCCTTAGGGGCAGTTTGGTTCAAGCAAAATTTTGACATTTGGTGTGAATTATGAGGGGCTGTTTGGTTCAACAAAATTTTTAGCATTTAAGGTGGATTTGAAATCCTTGGAGCAAAAATGTCTCATTTTCATTTAAGGGATTCCATATAGAGTGTTTGTTTCAAAAAAAAAATAGCATTAGGTATCCATAAAATGAAAAAAAGTAGGAACTTTTGGGATTTGCCAAATCCTACATTGGAGAGGATTTGCCAAATGCTAAAAAGTTAAAGTTTTGGCATTAGATTTCCATACATTTTGTACTTTTCTATATTTTAGAGTTTAAAATAAATAATAAATTATAATTTCTAGAATTTGTTTTCCTCTAATCAAGTTGAACCAAACGTAAGATTAGGAATCCTAAAATATGTTAAAAACATATAGATTTCAAATTCTTGATGAGATTCCAAATCTTATAATTTTAGGATTTGAACCAAACAGCCCCTAAATTTTGGGATAAAAAATTAAGTGCTTTTTTTTGTTTTGGGATTTCATATTTGGTGTTTGTTTAAAGAAAATTTTTGGAATGCTGAATCCCAAAAATGTAAAAAGTACCCAATTTTTAGAATTTGCTAAATCCTCTCAATTGGAGAAGATTTGGCAAATCCCATAACTGGGTATGCTTACCTCTCTTTTTATACCCTTGTATTTTTTTTGTGCGAGGTAAGGTAACCTCACTTGGGTAAGTATATTCACATCTTCTTCTTTTTAAGAATTTGTTATCTTATAATTTGGATTTGAACCAAACAATATCTTACGAAATTTATGGTTTAATTTCCTATAATAATGTTGAACCAAACAAAATATTAGAAATTCCAAAGCATGTATAAACCCTATGGATTTTAAACTCTCCATGAGATTACAAATCCTAAAATTTTGGCATTTGAACCAAACAACCCCTTAATGGATTATCAAAGTACAAGATAAATGGGTTTGTTACTATGTGAGTTGTGACAAAGTAATACATGGGCTGGGGCTGGTTTGCTTAATTAATGGAGCACAATAAGGGTGAGATTAATCGGGGGTGGTGTTTGATTGATTAATGGAAAAGCAAAAGGAATTTTTTTTTTCCTTTTTCGCCCATCTCTGTATTTCCCTATTTCTAGATGAGAAGGGTATTTTAGCTTGAAAAAGGAATTTCATATATTTAAAAATTAAATATCAAAAAAAAAAAAAAAAAAACCAAGAGTGAAGAAACCTGATTAATTTCTCTGTTTTTTCTGGAACAAACATTTACAGAGGACTTCTTGATTAAGAAAGTTACTGCCCCTCGGTTATGTTTATCCTCGTCCCAGTTAACAAACTAGTAAAATCCTATCAGATCATCGTCCCCTAACCCCACCCGACCTGGCCCGACCCGACCCGACCCGACCCGGACGATCTCCGCTCTCACACACAAAAACGGAGTCAAATTAAGGGTTTAAGGTCCTCCCACTGTCTGATCTCATTCTCAACCCGCTGCAAAAAAATTTCTAATAAAAATATTTTGGGGGGAAAAAACTGCGGTGAATTCGATCTCTCTCTCTCTCTGGATTATGCAACCCTAATCAATAAAAAAAAATCCTCTTTTAATACAATTCAATCACTGTAGATCGATCGATCGATTGATCGATGAGGAAGCGAGATTTGGGGATCCTCCTCCTCTCCGCCTTCGCCATCTTCTTCTCTCTTCAGGTGCTAACCCTAATAAACCCCAACCAAAACCCTAGCTTCCTAATTTTTGAGTGCAGTTGTTGAGTTTCCTCCTTTTGATGCAGCACGGAGGCGATTTCTCCTTCAAGGAGGCGTGGATGCATCCCACTGACGATTATCCCATCAAGTACGACGCCGAGCGCCTCCCGCCTCCGGTCGTCGCCGATCTTAACGGCGACGGGAAGAGCGAGGTCCTCGTCGCCACTCACGACGCCAAGATTCAGGTCTTTATCCTTTCAATACCAACCCCACGCCACGAAATGTTTGGTAATATGCTATGAAGTATGGCAACGTGCTAGAATTCGATCGAAAATGTTATAATATTTGGTAAACTACCATAATGTTAGTTAAAGTGGTATAAAAATGGGGGAAATTTCTTATCTGGGTTTAAAAGTAAATCAGATTTGGATGTATATTTGATTCGGAAATGGGTGGGGTTACAAGTAAATGAGGATAAAAGATATTGGGTTTAAAATCCAAAAAACGAGCCTAATTTCATGGACTTCTCTAGGTTTTGGAGCCTCACAGTAGTCGCGTGGACCAAGGGTTCAGTGAGGCACGAGTCTTGGCCGAAGTGTCTTTGTTGCCGGACAAAGTCCGAGTGGCCACTGGACGACGGCCCGTTGCCATGGCTGCTGGCATTATTGATCGGAGTTTCAAACATGGTGAGATAAGGAAGCAGGTCTTGGTCGTGGTCACTTCGGGGTGGTCGGTGATGTGTTTTGATCATAATCTCAAGAAACTCTGGGAGAATAATTTGCAGGTGAAGATTCTGTTTGCAAAGTTTTTGAATGCTGCTTGTTGGATCATTTATTGTTGTTGTTATTGTTATTTATATTATTATTACTATTATTAAAAATGGAAATTTGGTTCAGGAGGATTTTCCTCATGGTGCGCACCATCGGGAGATTGCAATTTCCATAAGCAATTTCACGCTAAAGCATGGAGATAGCGGGTTGATTATTGTAGGAGGGAGGATGGAAATGCAACCTCATGTATGTTCTACAGTTGATATTTGCTTAGTCATATACTATGATGCTTGTGGCCTTTTTTCTTAAAGACGAATATTGAATTTTACTTTTTCTTGGTTTGGTTAGAACCTAACTGCTTTATATCTGTTCTAATTGCAAGATCCTGCGGACGTGTGGGATTTAATAACATGATGTTGTTCCTTGTATGATCATTTATCAAACACATTGACTAAAACTCATTGACTGCAGCTTTCATTATATTTCAGAACTTAACAGGGATAGGGAAAGAAAAACCAAAGAAGTAGCAATGGATATAATTGTTTCACCAAAGATTTACCAAAATGAAGAATATTGATAATTGAATGCCATCCAAAAAATTTGTCCTTGTTTTCAGCCCACGTTTCTTGTTAGAAATATGAAATATGAGCAATCTCCTTAGCTTCTTAGAATACCAAATTTTGGAGTTGTTTATGATCTAAGTCACTAGCCCTTATCTAGTTTAATCAATGTTACAAAAGACTCTAGGCGGACTAGGTGTTTGAGCTAGCGCCTAGATGCCTAGGCGTATGCCTAGGCGGTACTTAGGTGTTTGACTATTTTTTAAATTATTTAATTATAATAATTGATAAAAAAAGCTGTATTAAATTCATATAAATTTGCAAAAAAAATCTTAGATCCACAATAAGTCATGCATACTTAAATACTAAATAGCCAAAATAATAACTAACAAGGTTATAGAAAGTGTTAAGAGGCCTAGGTGTTGCACCCAACACCTAAAACCAAGGAGGGTTTCTTTTTTTATTTTTTAATTATAATAATTGATAATAAATGTCAATGTTATAGAAAGCTTAAGTGTCGGACAGGTGTCTAGACGGAATTTTTTTCTTCATTTAAGTGGTGGTCAAGGAGGTTTTGCTGAAGGTCGGAGGAGATAGTGTAGGTGTTCATATTTGAAGGTTAAGGGAGTTTGAAGGAGGGTGGAGAACGTGGAGGCTGCAATACAGAAAATCACGATCAAGGCCTAAAGGTGCAGTCCGCGTAAATATACAATGCTCTCCTAAACACTCTCAAAACCTAGGTGGGCAGTCTAGGTACCGCCTAGGCGCTAGGCGCTAGCTAGGCGTTCTAGGTACTGCCTAGGCGGACTAGGCGGAGGCTTTTTAAAACAGTGAGTTCAATTGAATCAATTTAGGGGTACCTAGGCTGGGCTTTAGGCAAGCGGAGCAGTAATTTAGGTGTGAAGCAAAACTTTGATGGGAAGCTACTGTTACATGCTGTGAAGGAGTGCATAATCTAAAGAAATATTTTTAGAGAGAAGAGAATGTCAGATCTCTTTATGATTGTGAGTTGTCAACTTCATTGCAGGATTCATACTCTTCCTACTTGGAACCATGTCCCTCTAATTTTGTTAGCTGAGAAAAAAGAGTGGAGAAGGAACCTACTTAGAATCAAAAATTTTTAATTCCTTAAGAGGAATCCATAAGTTTGAAACTAGGTCTCCGTGTTTGAATTTTCTCCATTCCCTTTCCCCTATCAATTCACATGACAATTTGTAGCTTAGCATATTATGGTGGTTCTCACTAGATCTTATACTGCACATTGACATAATATAGACATACCTACTAGGATATAAGAAATGAGTGCATTCGCAGGAGCTTAGATTGGAGGTTGCTCCTATGTTGGATAAAGTGAGAGTTGATTGAGATCGTTTGACCATGTGGATATGATAATCGTCAACTTGACGGAGGAGATGAGCTATTATAGAAATGAATGGAAGGTTAGGATGTAGGACATGTAGTCGAACCCAACAATTTGAGATAAAGGCTTTGTTGTAGTTGTTGTAACGAACTTGCTCTCCCTTTTGGGCAGGAAACATAAAAAACATCACGGGCTGCCATCCCATCAAGGGACCATGGCCACCAACACATGCAGAGTGCATTCTGACTTTATATTTGTCATTTTGTTGCAAGCTACTCTGGCCATCAACACATGCAGATTGCATTCAAATTTTATATTTGTTTTTTTTTCTTTTGCTATTTATTGCACACAAGTTACTCAAACTTGGATGATTACATAGAGAAAGATTCGATTCTCTGGTCGCCAATTTTCTACTGCTATTCTGGAATATCACATGCTGCATCTTGAACATGTGATTTATTGTCAGATATAAAAGTAGCAGTGCTCTTTTTTGGTTTATTCTATCTTCAGCTGGGAGAGAAAGGGATATGAACATTGAATTCTTTTTTGGTTTCCTCAATGAGTTGATAATGTGAAATCTGAAAATGACTCTAGTTAGGTTAATACTAAAGATTGGTTGTATCCGACTCGACATAGAAATCAACACATGGAGATTATCCACACACATCCCATCGCGCAATCCTAATATTTATATATTTAAGACTCAATGAGAAATTCTTTGAATCTCTTCTAACGTTAGCCTCAGGCTAGTCATTGTTTTTTGCTAATGCCAACCTATTACTGGCTTATATGATGTGGATGCATACTTAAGCTCATTCGCCCATGACTTTCAATCTAGAGATAGTTAACCAAAGTCAAGCTAATGTTTAAAAATAGTTTTGTCAGTGGTATGCAAAGTAGTTTCCAAACAAGATATATTAATTGTAGGCTAAAAGGCCAATTTCGTCCCTGTATGGTGCCCTCATACTCAAATTGGTCCTTGCACTTTATTTTTTGTCAACTTGGTCCCAGTACCCTTTCCTAGATGTAAACTTAGTCCTTTTTTGACACCCGTTATAAACTGAGTGTTAACTTTTTCATTTATGACCATATTACCCTCGATAGCATTGCAGTAGTGGCCCTTATACTTTATTTAACCTTTAGGTTGTATTTGTTTTTGCAAATAATATCTGATTAACAATAGCTACAGGTACATTTCACATGAGCAATTTCCATGAAGTTCTCTATTTATGTATCATTTTTTCAACTGTAGCTAATTTTATAGTCCATCTAACAAATGAATATAATGGAATTTTTATGTTCTATCATTGATATTATGAACTAATACATGCACCAAAGAAATGAATGGACTTTGGCCTGAAGTTTTATCTGCTTTGGTTCAAAAAAAGATCATAGTGCTACAGGTTGTCAATTCCAAAGAGATTATAATAGTGCTATAGGATACTGGAGCAAGATTTGATGAGGTTTTGCAGGTTAACTTAGGGGTGCAGCGGAATGGTCTTACTCTAGCTAGTTACTGACACTGTTACAGAGAAACAATCTTGGATTAGATTATTTCAATAGATTTCAAAGTGGACATGGCACATGCATTAGTTTTGGCATGTTTAGCACATCTGATTCGAAACTTAACCAACCAGAGAGGAATGACAGAAACTTTTTCCTCTTTCGAAGTTAAGGGGAACTTCCCAATAAGTCTCATTCTCTATAAATAAAATTTTCCCCCTTGAAATCCTTTTCCGATTACTTATCAGGAGTTTTTGTTCATTGAGCAAAAATATATCCAATACCTGAATTCTCTTTTAGGTTAGAATCCTCAATGAAAATACTTCAAATTAGATAGGATGTTGTTAAAAAAAACACACATGGTAACAGATGGTAGTTGTTTATGTAATCTGAAATAATTTCAGTTATGAACATTGCCAATATTTTCTAAGTCTTAACATGTAATCAACTTTTTGAGGAACCAAAAGTAAAAATAAGGAAACACGATTAATTGATACATAACTTTAGATTTAGGGTAATTTTGTCCTTTCAAAGTTTATTTAACGGAAGTTTTAATGGAGAGTTAAAAAAGGGCTAACTTTACATCTAATAAGGTGTACAAGGACTAAGTTGAGAAAAAAGAAAGTATAGGGACCAATTTGAGTATGAGGCCCTAGTACAGGGACCAAATTGGCCTTTTAGCCTTAATTGTAATTGAGATTATTTTATAACTACGTGTTTAAAATCTACTCAAATCTCAGTTCAGAACCGGCAAACCAAATTTTACCCACAAGTGGCCCACGATTGGAGATCTTAGTATCGACAATTCGACATTTACCATTTTTGTTATCTGTTTCCTCCATCTATATATAATAGGTATACGTTCGAAGATATATGTTGTAACCATGTTTATAGCATGAAAGTCAGTTATTGTTATCCTTTAAGCTTGGTTTTAGTTTGTAAGATCATAACAAACAACTTTACAAGCAATTACTATCATTAGGTTTGGGTCACTTAAGTTGATTCTCTAGATCTCTAAATTTTGTCCATTTCATTGTTAGAGGATTTTTGTCTCCATCTCTAGAAGATCTCAGATGTTTTAAATCAACAATTATTGTTTACTTGTGCTTTTGGTAACCTGGACTCAAAGTAGTGTATGTTTTTTGTTAATTAGGAGTTGACTTGTTACATACCTTCATTTAATTTTTTTATTTCATATTTGACTTGTCCCTCATAATACTTTTATTGGTAAATGTTGTAGAATTCCATGGATATGTTTGAGGAAGCTATGATGTCGGAGAAGATGGGTGATGTGCGCAGAAGAAGTGCTAGTGAGAAAGAGGTAAGCATCTTATATAACGTACTTGTTGTATAACATATAATGTTCCCCTAAAACCATGGTTAATTGCTCTTAGAACTATAAGAATTGCCACATACACAGAAAATCTATTTTATTTTTGAATTGTGCTAAACCTTAGGGTACGTAGCTGATGACATCCTTTCTTTTCGTGAAAATTATTTGATTTTTTGTGTGTACATGTGTGTGTGTGCGCGCGCGCGCGCGCGCGTGTGTGTGTTTGTTTGTTGTTGTTGTTGTTGTGGGGTTGGGGGAAGCTTGATCATTAAAATCCAAACTACTTGTTCTAAATGACTAAACCACTTAAAACAGTGGTTTATCAGATTCAACTGGTTGATGTTTCTTATCCTAAGCTATTGATTTCTTTAAACAACTAGATTGTCACTGACAAGTGACAAATGTCTATTCAACAATCAAAAGTTGAAACCTATTACTATCTACAACATGGGACTCTGCATTCACTAGAAATGCATTATTAAAACAGAATATGTTACCTGTGATAAATTTGCATCCTTTGTTTCCTTGTGTCAATCATGTCCCTACAAGACAGCTTGATTCATATGTTGTCTTTTTGGTTTTCATTGAATTATATGCTAGATGTTCACAAAAGTTAATCTTTAGTGGCAACGGTCTGGCAATCAAGGCGTCTCACTCTATTTTAAGTGGCAACATTCTGTTCCTGCATCTGTTCTATTCTATTTAGTTGAAGTCTTCACCAGAATTTGTGATGGTTTCTGTTCCTGCTATTATCCTTTTGATGCATTGAAGATGCCTGATTGCACTCCTTGAACACTTGCTGGAACATAGGGAGGGTTATTTGAAATGTTATTATCCTTTCCTTCTTTTTTCTTATTGGATAGTGTAGACTTACTCAGCTAGTAGGTACGTTCTTTCTTCCATCTATGCTTCTTATCTACCTAAGTCCTTCATCCTTATTTATATCATTATCTTCATGATATTATTTTTACGAGGAAGTTGCCATCCGGTGAGACTACAGCTAGATCTAAATACAATGAGAAACTTTTGAAATTTCATTCTCAGGTTCCCCCCCCCCCCCCCCCACCCCCTCTTTTCCCTTTTGTGGTGCTGAAATATTTCTATTGTCCTTCTTTCATCCATTCAACAACTTTTCCAAAGAAACCAAACTTTAATGCACACTTATTGGAATATTAGGTATTTTCTTATCCTTTTTTTTATGGGAACTGGATGCTGTGAAAAAAATGAACTAGATTTAAAATATTAAGGAGACTTATAAGGATTCACTGTCAGTAAGATCAAACTTTTTGCTGCGAGCTATCGTTCTGATAAAACATTGGTAATTTTCTGCAGGACTCTGGGAACAGTGCAACTGTAGATCTCCGCCACTTTGCATTTTATGCTTTTGCTGGCCGCACTGGTACAGTTCGATGGACGAGGAAGAATGAAGTAGCTTTCTTTTTGTATTTTCTGCTAGGCCCCCCCCCCCCCCCCCAACAACACGTCTTCTTAAATGTTATGTAATATATTTCTCAGTTGATTGTTTTTCATATTTGTATGTATTTTTGTCAGTTACTGCACAGCCAGTCAATACATGGTACTTTTCAGTCTCCATTGATAAAAACAGTTTCTGATTAACACAGAAGAATGAAGATTAAGAAGTGTAATTAAGGAGGACAATCTGGTTTTGATACCTTATAGGTTTAGTGTTAAAGAAAAGGTTGAAAGAGAGAGAACCTCTCTGCCCCTTGGTTTATTATAATAATGCGTTTTTTACATAAAACCCTCACATATGTTTATTTGTTATTCTTTTTCTAGTCCAATCAAGTTTTTCTTCCTATTGTTCATCGGTTCATGTCCATCTAGAGGTTTCAGATTTTCTTGTTTGTGTTAATAAGTGAACATGGTCCTCAAATATTTCATTGTTCAGCATTTAATTTTCTATGTTCTGATTCACTTTCACATTTTGATGTTGCAGAATATCCAGGTGCAGCCGTCAGATGTACCACAGACGATTCCACAGCATAACTACAAGCTCGATGTTCATGCTTTGAATAGTCGCCATCCTGGAGAGGTACGCCACCAAGAAACAAAACCTTCTCCTAGCTAGATATTATGCAACTATATCAACTGGGAATTATGATAAGAGGTAGAATCGTAGAAAAAATAAAACGGTTGTAGCAGATTCATTTTTTTGTATGCACGCATATGTGTGCATCTCATAAGCGTGCTTTTGGTACATGACTAAGGAGGCATTCACGCATGTCATTCATGCGCCAAACATCTTTCAAGACATAGTTTGCAGCTTATCACTTCATCATTGCAACTGGTTCTCAAAGTTAGGTGCCATGAAATAGAATTTAGAGAAAGCATATCGTTGTTGTAATTGTCACAATCATCGCTCTCATCTCATCAAGGTGTTCCCGCCAAAAGACTCAAAACTGGGTAAGGATGAACAAATTTGGATCAGTTGTTAGCTAAGTGTTTGTCCTGATTTAGTGTGGATTCCTACTCCAGGAAACTAATGGGAGGATAGGCTTTTGTTCAAAGTTAAAAACATTGGCGTCTGGGAAATCTGCCTTGTTATTTACAGTATACTGGCATGCATCAATTAAGGGACCCACCAAAATTCATCTAGAATAAGGGAGACTCCAGATGAATTGGAAGACATCGTTGTAAGGAGTAAATTTTTTTTTTAATTTAAATCCCATTAGCCTAACAGATTTACATCACTCTTCTTTGGGTTTTATATATGACATTTTGGGAAAAGTATATATTTATCCCTATAATTGAAGTATTGAACATATCAATATTCTCTGTTTGAATTTCTTTAAGGCTTCAGAATTATCATGTCAAATATTCTTTTGAGTTTGCGTTTGTTTCAACTATTATAGATCATAGCTTCCCTAATTGAAGTAACTTGAGAAACATTATGCTGTCTGAAGCTTTCCTGAAAGAGATATTTAACATATATATTTTAAATTACAGTTTGAATGCAGAGAATTCAGGGAATCAATTCTGGGAGTGATGCCTCATCATTGGGTAATTGCAACTGCTTTTTCTGTCCTACTTTAATTTTAACAGGAATTAAACTATCTTAAACTGCAATCATCTTTCCATTAGGATAGGCGTGAAGATACATCTCTACAGCTAGCACACTTTAGAAGACACAAGAGAAAATCCTTGAAGAAAACTCCAGGGAAGACAGGTAAGAATCCTTTCCATATGCCTGCAGAGGACAACCCACCTGGGAAGGATTCATCCAATAAAATTTCAAGCGTGATTGGGAAAGCTGCAAATATGGCTGGCTCAGCGAGATCCAAAAAGGTACGATTTAATGTTCTATTTTTGTTTATATTCTTTAAGTTCAATATATAATACATGTATAACCTGAATGTGCATATATCTCTATATCTCATTGGTGTTATTTTCAAGAGCTACTGACATGAGAAACTTGAGTCCATGTGGGTCGGTTATGCAATATTCTTACCAAATAAGTATGGAAATCTTGTCTTGACTTGCTAATCCAGCTCAAGTTTGAGGCCAACCATATTTGGTTATATCCAACATTGTATAGATAATTGTCAGGCACATGTTCTTCCTTTCATTTGGTGGATACATACCTTCACATTTTACGCAAAAAATCTCCACAGTTTCTCACATCTACCCAAAACCTTTCCTCAAATTATGGTAGTACAAAACCATGCTTACACCAAAAGAGTTGCAACTATTTTGCATATACTATCGGTATTGTGGTTCACAATTAATTGATCAATCATGTAATTATTGGTAAAAGATGTTATTAGATGAATATTTTAACTGCGATCGTTTTTTTCCTTTGGTTGGTGGAGAGGCTGTAAGTTGGTCTGGGCAGATCTGAACTTAGAGTTGTGACCCTCCAAGGCTTGCATTAACATATTCCTGTCTTTTTGCGCACATTTTACACATGTGCAAGTATTTTTATTTCCCTACAATGTTAGGTGTATTTGTTCACTTCTGATAATTATGTTGCACTGAATCAACATTTTAAGAAACAATATGCCACCCTATCTTTATTGTGATTATTGTGAAGAGGGTGAGCATGACAGTAGGGACCAGATGAATGAAACTTCTTATATTATTTTAGTAGAGATAGTAATTAATGGTTGTAAATACAATCACGGATTTTCAATGTCTTGACTTAGGGACCTCTGCGACTGTCCATGAAAGATGTTCTAGATCATATTCTTTTGAGTAGTGATCTCAACTTTGAGCCTACAAAGAGCCTGCTCCATTTGGGGGTAATATCGACTTTTTTCAAGGAAGAGTTGTAGTTGGTCGGGTAACAGAGGCATAAAAACAGGAAATGTTTTTGGCCTCAACAGATTAAAGTTGTTTTCATTTTGAAACTCTGATGTTCTGGGTGCTTATTAAGAGATCTATTCATTGATTGCCTGATCATGTCAAAATCATGTCTTTCTTTTCTTCCTATGATAAGTCCCTTGGATATATGTACTATGGGAAGATTGTCACATTCTGGTTGTTAAAAGTTAGTTAACTTGTTCAATTGTTGAATCAACTGCACCTGCCTTTTTCTTTTAATAACTAGTTCTTCTTTCTTTTGTTTAGAGGTGATAGTACTAGTAACTTGGTATTTTTTTTCCTAACAATTTTTATAGGAAAGGTGAGTAGGTTGTTGGTAGCAAGTTCAGTAACTTAATTTTCTGATGCAGAGATCACTTTACATTCCTACCATAACTAATCACACTCAACTTTGGTGGGTCCCAAATGTTGTGGTTGCACATCAAAAGGAAGGGATTGAAGCTGTTCATCTGGCTTCTGGACGGACAATATGCAAGGTACAGAAAGATTTGGTCTTTCAGTCATTCTAATTTCTAAAATGTGGAGTTGCACTGCACAATGTATTTTGGTGCATGAGCAATGTGAAGATGCCTTTAACAAACATTGATATATTTTATTAACCTAATTTACCATATGAAATATGGATCTGCATTCTGAACAGACAATATGCAAGGTACAGAAAGATTTGGTCTTTCAGTCATTCTAATTTCCAAAATGTTGATAAGGAGTTGTACTGCACACTGTATTTTTGGTGCATGAGCAAAATGTGAAGATTAACCTAATTTACCATACGAAATATGGATCTGCATTCTGATGATTAGATGGCTGAACAGAAACAGAGTCTCGGTAGAACGAAACAGTAGGATTTTATTTTATTTTTTCTGATCTCAATTTCAACATCTTCTTTACAAATGGCATCATCATATTTGTATTCTTTTGTGCTGATTAGTTTTTCCAATTCACGAATCCAATTCGACAGTAAAACTTGTTCTGCATAGTGCAAGCACAATCCAGCCATGTCAAGATGGATATTCATGAGTATAACTGTATAATCCTAAAGTCCCTTCCACTGCACCAAAAATTCTGTGGTGATGTTGAGGGTTATAATTCTACATTGTAACATGCCTCTGCCGGTTGAGTGCCCTTTCCATTGGCCAAAACCCGATCCATTTGCTTTGGTACCATCTTAAAGTCCCTTCACAGCACACAAACTCTAAAGTTGTGATGAGGGTTGAGAGTTATAATTTTATGTTTTGACATATATAGAATACATGTATATATGTTTATATGTATATATGAAATATATGGATAATTATTAAGATGATCTGGGTGTACACAACCAGAAATAACACACTGTGACTGATGCACCGTAGCCCCCATATTGCTTAGTGCCCAGCATAATGCGACCGTATCGCAACCCAAACCATACTGCAAACCTTATACAGAAATGCCCACGGCCCCACACCGAAGCCAAAGTGCAGACCCACGCTCACACTCATGCCCATGCTTGTTTGAGTGCTCCCAAGCTCAATATTATACATAGGAAGTACCAGAGCAGCTATTAAACATCAGACTCAAATGCCTTTCAATAGACGGTGTATAAGAGGCAATGAACAGTATGAAGGGCGGTTGATATTTGATCATACCGATGAGAAGGGGCTGTGTTTTAGAATGGACTAGAGAAAATTTCTTTGAAATTTAGAGGACAGAGATCAAGCAACATAGCATGCATGCAGTGTGTGCGCAGCAAGACTACACATTTAAGTTTTAAAAAATGTGTTTCATGTTTTGGACTTAGGCATAGGGTTCCTATATCGAAACTCTTGTAATAACATAAACTAATAAGCATTTTATGCAGCATTTTATGCTTTCTTCTTCTTCTCTTAATGACTGCTTCCTTATTTTGGGTTCTGTTTGAAGCTTACAAGTATTTTCTGGCATTAGATTTTAAAATGGGGTCGATATTGTTACAAGCATCACCAGTTTTCTGGGGACTGGTATTAGGGAAGATTGTCATTTGCCATTTATATTGTCCTCAAAAGATGTGCTGAGGTGGTTGATTTGGTTATTCCATTGTCCGTATAATATTTTGTTTTCCAACTGAGTTCTAATTATAACATGTTGTACTGTTTCTTTTGCTACTCATTTTTTGGTGACAGTTACTAGCTAAGATTGTCTCTTATAGGACTGATACCAATTTCTTGTTGAGCATTACAACAGTTTCTATGAGTTCCTGAAATTCCAATTGGAAAGGCTGGAGTGATGATCAATAATTCTGTACGACTACCTTCAAGCATTTACACTTCAAAATAAATCACATTTCCAGGCTAGACATGGGTAGCCCACAAACATTTGCGAGATATCTGCAAGAAACATGTTTGACATACTTAGTGCTGTTGGAGTATAGAGGAGAAACACTCATAAAATTGCGTGCCGGCCAAGCTGCAACTATTATTTGCTTAAATAAACATGGAAAAGACCATTTGACAGTTGGATCTGTCTACACTTCTGAAACACGTGAGGAGCATCATGGACTTCTGGGCTTTAATTAGGCATGTTCTTTCTAGGATCTTCAAATTGTTTTATTATAGTTACTCATCTTGGAATCCAATTATCTCTAATGTTCTATAAAAAATTTGGTTATGTTTGGGGTTTGCACCGCAGAAGAGATACTAGTGCGGAGTCTGCAGACATTGGACTTCATTACCATTTGGATATGGGAACATGATATAGGTTAGTGTTTGTGTAATTTTTATATGGGCATGTAAATATATGCACATCTACAAATGATCAGAACAGTAGTAGCAGCTAAAGGGAAAACCTTTTTTTATTTAAAGATAGCAAATGAAGTTGGTCATAGTAATAATATGACTGAGAAACAATGATACGCATGTAATAATCATGTCATCCCTAAAGAGTGATCAGGACAGTCTTCTATTGTTCATTGATCCATTATCTACCACATGTATTAAGTTTTCCTAACCAAAATGGTTTAGCTAACAATTGATGATGTTAAATGTGCCATTTAAATTAATGAATGCGTAAAGTTCACCTTTTTTGTTTTTTTTTTCCGTTTCCCTTTGTTTTTCCCTAAGTGGTCCCTTTCATCTCTCCATGTGTCTCTGTTTATTATGCTTGTCAATCCAAACCCCAAAAGTATGTCTCTATTGCGTCCTGTATGTTATGTCTCTTTTGCGTCTTGTACATACGTATTGTCAGGTAGAACTCACAATAATAAGGTGTGTCCATAGTCTCAGTTTTGTTGTGTAGTTTATCTACTGCATACAAAGTGTGCATGTATACTATCTTATAAAAACAAACTATGGGTACCATAAAATTTGATGGAACATTGTCCATCACATAAACTAATAAATGAAAGTAATGTATATTGTGATAAAAATTTTAAAAGATACTTTTTTCAGTTTTCAGAACCTATCTTATGACTGTTTTCTATTCTTTTTTAATATGAATTTAGAAGAAAAAAATAGTTTTAATATCTAGCATGTGCAAAGATGCTAGTATGTATCTGTTACCTGTATCCAGGTGTGGTGTCATTTCCCTATCGTACATTCGTGCAAAGTTACTAGTATGTATGTAGATATGTAGGGATGTTGTCATTTCCCTATCATATGTTTTTGAGGCATGTGGGCAATATTATAATATATGTTTATTGAGGCGGCATAAACAAGTTCATCACTTTGAAGTTAGTAGGCCATGTTATGCAGAAAACTTGATTATGCTTCTGTTTGCCCATATTGATCGTTCAAATCACATAGGCTCACTGCAGGTTTAGTTTCAGCTAAAATCATTTAACCCATTTGAAATCCATATAAAACTTATCCTTTTTCTTTCTCAATTTACTGCTTTTTTTTAACCTCCTAGGACACTTGGAATAATGATATTTCAAGTATTTGGCATTGTTCCAGTGTGCATCTGAACGGGTTTATTGGTTATAATCATGTTCATATATTAGCAATTTACATTTTTTGGAAGAAGATATTTTACGTTGTTGACATTCCTTGAAGTTTGTACTTTGTTAGCATTTGTTTTAATTGACATTTATAGAGAATTTCATTTGTTGTCTATTGCCAGCTTCATCTACCGGAAGGAGGACTTCATGCTGATATTAATGGTGATGGCGTTTTAGATCATGTTCAGGTGCACGAGTTTTCATTTCCAGAATGATTTTGCATAGCCATTTACCTTTCTTTCATGAATTTGGTAATTAATGAGAATTGATGGCTAAATTGTATAAGATGATAACGATATAATTAGAAGTTGTAGTTTTTGTAAGTTTCTTATTGTGCGTATGGTTTTCCATGGTTAGTAACTAAACATTGATGTCCATATGATTTCTGATTTCATATATGAACAGTGAAAGAGTAAATGAAACTTATTTAGTTGAAATTCACATTAAGTTAGAAAGTAATTTTGTATAAGTGTGTACATGTTCACGGGAAGGATCTTTAAAATTTAAAAACCTAAAGTTTTAGTTTCGGTCACCTTAAATTTTGCAGATCAATTCAGCAGTACAGTGGTTATTTGTCATCAAATACCAGTGGGAAGGAATATTCAGCATGAGTGGATATTTATCAAATATCAACAGGAAGGGTTCAACTCTAATTTCTTGTAGAAGTAGGCTAGTATCTATGTGTATGCAATATACGTATGCACATGTGCACACATACAGGTGCATGAAATGGGAGATCAATGGCCATATGAAGTCTCCTGGGATAATGAATAAATAAGGGATATGGATAGCCTGTGTAGGAAACATCATATATTGACCCGTTAAAAAGACTGCCACGCCATCTAAATGGATGATCCAAAGTGTCCATTTTGATCTATATCCTCGAAATAGATCCTAATAAAAAATGAAGAGTATTTAATAATACTACGAGATGAGACCAATTGATTCATGAACGATGGTTTTTCCTTCATACAAATTTCTCGTAAACATATCTTTCAAGGAAAAAAGAGTTTTATGATTGGATTAAATCATGCTATGTCAATGGCCTACCATGGTCTTTTGAGGTAGTAGGATATTTCCTACACAGGCTGTAACTTTCCTACACACACACACATGCATGCAAGACGGGTTATGCACTGCCACCTCACATAGCATACTGAGTTGCCAAAGGAGTCTTGAGATACCTCTTCTCCAATGTGGACCAGCAGGGTGGTTGTCACTAGAGTACTGTCTCCCTAAGCCTTCAGCAAGGAAAAAAAAATCAATTCTTATAGGGTTTGTTTTTTTTATTTCAGGATGCCATATCTCCTCTCTATTCTACTACCATGCTAAGTGTGTGGATATTTAAACGCCACCATCTCATAAAAATTCATATTATTTAATATAGAGCACAATTTTCATGCAAATATGCTCAATCCACTGACAAAAATTTTCCTATTATAGGTTGTTGGGGGACATGGTGCTGAACAAAGAGTGGTGACTGGTTCCATGGAAGTGTTGAAACCCTGCTGGGCAGTTGCCACATCCGGAGTGCCTGTACGAGAACAGCTTTTCAATGCATCAATCTGCCCTTATGCACATTTCAACTTATTCCATCATGATTCTAGAAGTTTTGGTAGAAGTGTTGATGCAGGCACCTTGGAGGTGGCAACCCCTATTTTGGTTCACAGAGATGATGGGCAAAAGCACAAGAGAAGAAGTCATGGTGACGTTGTATTCTTGACAAACCGAGGAGAGGTTTATTTCTTTTTGTGTCTACATCTATCACTATATTTAACCTACTACTAGAAGAAAGGTTTAATTGCGAATGTACCCCTGGTAGTATCACCCAATTGCGAAGAGACCTCTTGTAGTTCTATTTGTTTGTGCGAATAGACTCTTTATAGTATTGGCCCAAGTGCAAATACGTCTCCTTAGTGAACTTATTTGACTCTTTTAAAAGTCGAAAAGGATTAGCCATTGGGTGTCTATTTACGCCAATAGAACTATTTTTTTTGGGGGGGGGGGGGGGGCCTCTCCGCCCCCCCAAAACCTTTCTAACCTTTAAAGTGTCAAAAAAGGGGGGGCCTATTCCCACAAGCAGTACTACAGGGGGGTCTATTCGCAATTGGGTGATACTACAAGGGGTCTATTCGCAGTTAACCCAAAATATTTGCATCCAATGCCCAAATATTTACACTGCACTAGTTGAGATGTTCATTAATGTTACCTTTGTTCCAGGTAACCTCATACACCCCGGGCTTGCACGGCGAGGGTGCAATTTGGAGGTGGCAACTGACAACTGGTGCAACTTGGTCGAATCTTCCATCTCCATCAGGAATGATGGAAGATGCAGTGGTTCCCACTTTAAAATCCTTCCGCCTTCGCGCTCATGATCACCACGACGTAATAATTGCAGGCGGAGACCAAGAAGCCGTCGTTATTTCCCCTGGGGGAAGCATGTTAGCTACGATCGAATTGCCTGAGTCCCCCACTCACTCTTTAGTACTGGAGGATTTCTCCGGCGATGGACTCACTGATATTGTTCTCCTAACTTCTGGAGGAGTTTATGGATTTGTGCAGGTCAGGCAGCCCGGAGCTCTATTCTTTAGCACTCTTGTCGGTTGCCTGATCGTTATCATGGGAGTCATATTTGTTTCCCAGTATCTGAATTCTGGTGGGAAAAGCAAACCTAGGGTTTCAACTGAATACAGGTGAAAAATCCAAGGGTTTCAAATGAGCCCTTAATGTACGAACACAAAGGAAGAGCAAGCATAGAATTATCTGTCTGTAGCTGTACACTAATATGTCAATCTAGTTCCTCACCCCTTCCGGAAAAAAAAAATTCTTTATTATTGTATCTGTAGCTAAACTTAACCAGAAAATATTACAGCATCCTACTATCCATTTCTTTCATTGAATATTTGTATTGCAGCAGTAGTAAATGATGAGTCGCCTCGCTATCTGTCTTTGTTCGGTCATTCGCTTACACAGAAATAATTGGTGCTTGATTTGACGACCATTGAACGGTCAATTCTGGATGATCTAGCTATAATTCTCTTTGCTTAGCTATGTAGGTATTAATCAACTACCAGCGTTTGATGTAGGCATTCTAGGGGTTTAGAGTGGGAGGTGAATCAAAAGGGTATCAAGTCAAGCTCGTGCTATGCGTCACTTAGCTGCAAGCCCTTCTACTTTCAACATTACTGTTATTCTGTGATAACGGACCTAACGTCCCTGTAGAAGCCTATAGTGGGCAGCTATTGTTAATGTCAAGTTATAGGTGTCAATTGTTAGTTGTGGAGTTTTGGAGAGGATTAGTAGTTGCTTTCTGGGCTTCTCTGAAACTAGGTAGAGATGAGTAGGGTTGGTGGTTTCTTTAGCGGCTAGGCTGGTGTGTTGCAGATGTGGTTTACATCCAAATCATCAGCTGCGATTTGGACGTGTCGAATTGTAATGGTTTTGATGTGTGTTGATCAGCGACACGGCATGCCAATTAAGATTATGGAGAGGTATGTCAACTCCTGGTGACTCAAATATAGATGCTTGTCAAAGGGCTCTGGGCTAATATGCAGCTGATATTGTTAGATGTTAATGAAAATCATATTGTTTAAATATGTAGAGATTTGCGACTCAAATATTGATGCTTGTCAAAGGGCTCTGGGCTAATGTGCAGCTGATATTGTTAGATGTTAATGAAAATCATATTGTTTAAATATGTAGAGATTTGCGACACGCTAGTTAAGATCATGGATTCCCATATAGATGCTTGTCAAAGATCATGGATTCCCATATAGATGCTTGTCAAAGTCCCACAAGAGTAGGAATGTAGTTAGGTATGACCAAATCTACGGATGAACCAGGTTATTTACCTGCTTAACACTAGGGGCAACTGATTGAGTTATTGGGTCATTGCCTGAATGTAGAGTAGGATCAATGATAGGATTAGACATGGGTCTCCCTGGAATTGACCCCTTTTATGTGATTCGATTAGAAAGATAAGTTATGATATAACCCTATCGTAATTTGACTAAGTTCTGTGTCCCTTGAATGTGAAAATCTTGCCTCAGATTTATAAATCCTAGCATTCTTTTGTCTGTTTCAGGAGTTTCTTTTTCCTTTTTTTTAACGGTTCAGATGTTTTTTCTATATATACTTACTTTTCTTTGTTTTTTTTCTAATTTTGAAAAGTACCTATTTTTCTATTTTGAAAGAAAATTCATTTTATATCTAGAACCTTCTATAACTTTGATTTTACTATGGACCATGGCTAGGGGTAGGGGTGCATACACTCTAGATATGGCTCGGATATGATACTTATCGTATTTGTATCTGGTTACCAATCATGGATACGCATAGATACAGATACAGATATGTCCCAATAAGGAAAATTCACATCCATATCCTCTAAATTCGGATAGAAGAGGATATGCATGCGAATATATAAGCAGGTATACATACAAATGCAAAACGAATATGTAAAAACTAGATAATATTGAAAAAAATATAGTTCATATGGTACTAGAGAGTTTGTGTGTGTGTGTGTGTGTGTATTGTTGATGTCATGCAACTCAACAACGAGATTATCGGGTAATCCCGAGTGTTGTGACGGGACTCGGGGTC
>JBAKGM010000200.1:41433410-41446154 GCA_037177215.1 Asparagus racemosus | reverse complement strand
TATATATATTCATTCAGATATTTCATTACATGACCATATTCGCAATCATGTCCTATCGGTTATAGATATTAATAATCATATCAATATCCTAACGGATGCGAATACGGATATTTTCTTTGATACGGATATTTTTGCACACTCCTAATCATGCCTTATCCTAATTAATCCGATCAGATCAGACTACTGTGCAATATTAGTGTACATGCTATTACAATGTAGATCTACACTAGAGCTGGCATGGAAAGCACACTACAAAGTTGCTACCTATCTGCAAGTACAAAAGTATTTGAGCTTCTCGGTCCTGGCTAGTCTTACTATAACAGTATTTAAATAAATAAATAAATAAATAAAGAGGAGCCAACATATAATGATGCACACACATAAAATTTACTGTAGCTCCTTCATGTATGTGCAGTAGACGGCACAACAACATGGTTCATAATTGCACTCAAGCAAAGCATATCACAAAGGAAAAATGTGGGGCCAGTTATCCTTCAAGATTCCGAACAAAACCCCCTAAATGTGATTAGTAATGAACTATTATGCTTGCTTGCTTACGAGAGGCATATATTAGCGACATACTTTATCAAGATTATTCTTATAATTGGCTAGAAAAGCTAGCCATATGTTGCTTAATTAAAATAGCATTAATTCCAAATTTTCCTCCACTTTATATCATGTCAAACATAACGTTCGTTGACTTTAGATGCTAGTATGATATATCTACAATGTTGCTTTCATTTACACAAATTCATTTATTTTTATAATTTAATGCCCTTTTTAATTAATTTCTAAAGTTTTAAGATAAATCACCAATTCAAAAAGAAAAATCCTAGATTTTGTGGACCAAAGCAAACGCTATTTCCTCCAACTCTCAACAACCACTACAAAGTGTTGCCATCATAAAGATGTAGAAAGCAACACAAGGAGCAAGGGAGAAAGGATGATGCCCACTTAAGGGTATTACTTAGGATGACCTTAAAACCTATGTATTCTACTTTTTTTTCCATTCCATGATACTCTCCTTAGGTAGGCAACAAGCGAAAAATGCATTACCTCAAGGGCTAGGGTTAGGGTTAGGGGTTGGCTAGCTCATGGCCACCTTCATCTTGCTCTACTCTTTGTTGTCTTCACCTCATGATTAGGAAATTTAAAAGTTAGGGAAGTGTGTGAGTGAGTGGTATTGGGCATTAATTTGTAGGAGAGGCTCTAGGGAATCCATAGGTTGGGGGAGGAGTCATGGTCCCAAATCATCCCAACAATTTAACACCTATTGGGAAGAAGTCACATGCTCCTCACCTTCACCTTTTCTTACTTAGATATCCTTAACAAATCTTACTGCATGTTGTTGGGTATTGCTATTTAACTTACACTTGTCACTAAAAAAGTTGTTTTTTTTTTCTTTTGTCTTTAACCACAAGTGTCTCATCCACATTGGAGATGGGACTAATCCAGGCTGGTGGTTTCCCCTCCCAACAAGTGCCGTTTCTAAGTCTTGAACACATGACAAATCTTAATTCATGTTGTTGGGTTTTGTTATTTACTTACACGTTATGGGTCAGTTTGACAATTTGTAAATTAAATCAGAGTGCTAGTCTAATTGACAACTTGGTGGTTCATAGGACTGGTTTTAAGTTGAACTTTGTTTGGCTAATTTCAACCAAAACTTGCTTGGAACTAATACTTGATGATTTTTATTTGATTCAAGTTTGAGTTTGATTTAATTGGATTGTCTTTCTTTTCTTTTTTCTTTTTCTTTTTTTCCCCCTCCTTGAAATACTTTTTGGATCAGATCATAAGTTTATTTCCGTCCGACACCTCTAGATGGTCTTAGTCTGATTATTGGTCAAATCAGGCTAGACTAAAACTAGATTAGGTCCGAATAGTGAAGTTTATGGACTAAGATTATTATGTACTTGGATCAAAACTGATCTCATTAAATCTGGTTTAGTGCGATTGCCAAGCTGACATTATGTGTGATATAAGACCTCGGTCATCCCTAGCCATCTCCATTAATTGCAAGAAATATGCAATTACCCCCCAAAAAAAAAAAAAAAAAAAAACTTGAGGAGTAATGTGCCAGAGTTCAAGTTCTCCGAAGTTATGTAATATATTCATTGGTATTCAAGGAAAAGGGGGGCAAGAATCGTCCTTAGGAGACAGCATGTGAGGGCTCCGTCACATACAAAAAGATGGTGGCCCCCATCCCTCGCGCTAACAAGAGGAGAGGAGAAGGCTATCAGTCTCTTCTTCTACAGTCTTGGAGCTCTAGCTGCTCCCTTTACTTTGTCTAGAGACTGTGACCCCTGCCTAAAGAGCTTTTAATACTCGAGGGGTTGGTGAGCATGCATGATTGAATCGAAATGCAATACTGTGGTGGCCCACACATACCCAAAAAAATAAAAAAAAAGAAGAAATAGTTAATTGCATATAAATCCCATGCATTATGGTCATTTCGAACTTATTACCCCTACTAGTTTCATTTAAACCATTTTTTTTCATCCATTGATGCTGATTTGATATTCGTGTTGATGTGTGATATGCATCAAAGCACACATCGCAAAGATAACATTAATGTATATCACGTATTAATAATAATTTTAAACCAAATGCAATGAATAAAAATTAAATTATTGGACAAAATCCTTAGTTTACTTAAGTTTATTCTAATTCTAACTTAAGTACTAAACTTCTCCTGCTCTTTATATAATTTTCTACGAATGGTTTCTCTATGAAAATTTTCTCATTATATATAGGGCCATCTCTGTAATATATGTACTATATGAAGAGAGGAGAATGCGACATCTTCGCATCATGCATGAGGCCTTCAGATGGAATTTTTTTTCCTCAGTTGCATCCTTGCCCGTGGGGCCTCCCTCATGCTCATGAATTTTCTTGTGGCCGAAACTTTTGGATTGGTCATTTTCACTTCCATAGCCTAATAACTACAACGAAATAGTAATGCACAATTAACATGTTTAGTTGATTTTTGAGTTCAATGTCTAGCATCAACAATATGATGAGAGAGTGTCTAATACTCTATCTCAATGATATTTATTACTGATGCACCGACCCCAAGTGACTAAGAATCTTTGGATTAATACAATACACCAGGATTTGAGGATCTTGCGGAGTATAAAATGTTAGCCCTCAATTCGCGGCGCAACTTTAAAGTTTTTGATGCAGTGACAGAGACTCTAAGAAATGATTAGAACATTAATCTTAGGGTTATAATTCTCTCAATAAAGCATTAACGCCATAAGCACAAATCGTTGGATAATTTTCCAAGATATCTATGTTAGCAACGAAAGGACAGTAATTACCATAAAGTTCGAAACAACAAAAACCATGATTCCAAGGTTCATCTTTCATATAAATTATTTTTAAAAAAAATGCAAATCGAAACTATAGAGCATTTGAACAACTGTAAAGCCTAAGGAGTCAACTGGAGAGAAAAAAGTCTAGTGGCTACGGAAGAGCATGGAGACAAAATTCAAGAAAGTTGGCCCTTGCCAACTTGGACCGTGCAAAAGAACCAACGTGCGTGTGGCATTAGCCAGTTCAAGTTGCAGCTTCTCATTTCGTGGGACCTACCAGAGGACTCTAGCCTTCACTTGGGGAAAAAATTCATATACGGGTCAACTTTAGAAAATCATGTAACTATACGAGATGATGACTCGTGTTTTAACGTCAATTTTAGATCACCACAATCAATATACTATATCAATACAGATTGCATCAGCATATTTACCAATAAATTATCGTATTTGCCAGTACCGCAATCAATGATATTAATGTATCAACGCGATGAGACTATTGTATACATGCAGTTATTAATTTTAAAATCGTATTTACTATTATAATGATCCTTTAGAGGGTTTTTTTTCTTTTTTTTTGGTTGTCTAATTAACTTGTTTGTAAGCGACTTAGGAAACCAAAGTAAGCTAAAGGTAGCGGAGAATGTGGCCCTTTTTTGGGGGCAAATGTCGTGAAATATATGTGGACTTTCCTTAACTTCTCTACTCTATATGTTGATTTTTTTTTAATACAAATTAGAAATTAGTGAAATTCATGGGTATAATAAAATGTTAGATTTAAAATGAATCACTACTATCCACTAGATATTGATATTAGTGATCAAAAGTAGTGACCTCTCTGTTATTTTTTCCATAATGAAGGAGATCCAAATTTATTATTAATGGCATGAGAAATGTACGTATATAAGGGTTCGTACCCCATTTGAAAAGAAAGAAAAAGGGTACGTAAATCTTTTTGAATGGTTCTACATTCCGAATTGCTATGATTTCCCACATTGAATCGGATATATAATTAGAAAATAGCAAAAGAAAACATTAGCTATGTAACTTTCTTCAGATATATGTTCTTCAAATCAAACTCATTTTTCATTGTCCGCTTACTGATTAAGAGAATCTTATAATTCTACTATCAAGAGAAATTCGTACTAACAAATACCTATGGCAATATTAAACCTAATTATATGGAAGGGATGTAACTCAAAATTATTTTATAAATGAAGTGTTTGAGCATCACAGATCTAACATTTGGATCTAAGCTTGTTGCAACATAATATACCATGTAAGTCGCTTATATCAGAGATAAAGTTGTTCTATCTTGTTTTGGATAGTTCATTATGTGCATTATAATAAATTTTTCATATTTGACTAGTCTAACTTGAAGGATAATTAATACTCTTGTAAACCTAGTAAACTAAGCTAAAGGTACATATTTATGTCACAGGGCTTCCATCTATGTATCAAAACCACTATTTGTGACAATGGAAAACTTAGATGGCGTGATCTCATCCAAAGAAATTGAGATAGACGTTTGGAATCGAAAGAATTGTACAATCTCCAATTAACGCTCAAATAGAGAGGAGCTGAATCAGAGCTATAGTATTTACAAAAAGTTAATGTTGATGGATCCTCATATATTAATTCTAAAAAAATCCTAAGTCATTACGGATGAAAAAACACAACCGAAAAATTACAAATAAGGGCTGATTGCAACCAGACCCCTTGTAATATCACCCAATTGCAAAGAGACCCCCTACAGCCCTATTTGTTCCAAATAGACCTTTTTGCAGTTCTACCCGTTACGAATAGAGCCCTCCTAATATTAGCCCAAGTGCAGATACGCCCCCTCAGCAAACTTTAGCGACTCCTTTTAAAAGTAAAAGTAAAAGAAAAAGGAAAAAAAAAAACTTAGCAATTGAGCGTCCACCCTGACCGACAGAACTACAGGAGGGTCACGGGGCCTATTCGCAACAAGTAAAACCGCAACGGGCACGTCCCGCAACAAATACAAGTGGGCGGGACGTCTTTGCAACCGGGTGATTCCATAGGGGCCTAGTCCCCAACATTAAACCCCGCAAATAATTACCCATTAAAGCTAATTACGGTGGGGGCATTTGGGGAGACCGCCCTCGCATTCACAGTCGACGCATGTGACGGGCGCAAACAATCATCACCGGGGCAATTGTGAGCAACAGCCAGGCGCTGGGGATTTTTTACTTAATAATAATAAATCAAAAAAACAAATTAACCCCCACGCGTCGTCGCGAAATAAATACTACTCACATGTAGCCCCCTCTGAGCTGCGACCCCAAGACCCAAAGTTTGTTAGCATAGGGATTTGTGTCCCCTAACCCCTTAAAATTCTAATCCCCCCTCCATGAGATGAGAGAGAGAGAGAGAGAGGAGAAAATGAAAAGAGAGGAAAGAAAAATAAAGAGTCAACCGCGTTGAGGCTACACAGGGCTCGAGAACAAGGGACATGGACACGTCTCTTGGGAATCGCACGCATCACTCACACGGCAATATCAATTCCCCCTCTTATTTTATTTATTTCGATTTTTTTTTCTATTTTAATTCACCCTTTTGCCACTATATTATATTGCTTGTGTACTATAGGTTTTTAGTCCAGCCGTGTCAACGCGACGCGTCTAATTTGCATATTGATTGGGTATTCAATTGCGTACGTACGTATATTGTTGGGGTCTTTTACATATCAGTCCCAAAACTTAGTAGTTTTGTTGAAATTTGAGCGATGGCATTATGCTGTTACAATTCAAGCGAACTTTATAAAATTGTCTTGACCAGTATTATTAACCGTGGACTATTGACTTGTTTCGCTGTTCACTATTCAGACATGCGAGTGATTCCTTGTCCCATGCTTTGTATAGCAAAATGTCACGTCAATAATATGCTTTCAATATTTTATATTTATTAAGTAATGATGATGTTATTAAGTGCTTGAAATAAAAGTTCCGAAGATCACCTCCGGCTTCTTTTGCAAATGTACAAATAATATATTTTATGATAGGTTAATGGCCAATATTTACCTTTTCTCATCCGAGGTGCTCTAGGCATGGATAAGTCCGTAACACTATTTTTTTTTTATGTATAAAGTCTTTTCTTCAATACTACCATTGTTATATTGTTATATAAATAAATATAATATTGTTATTGTTTTACTTTATTATTAAGAGCAACTGCAGTGAGTACTATTTTTGCCCCACAAAATCAATAGCGGCCAGACCTCTATCCGTGGCAAATTCTTGGCATCGAGTAAATAAAGGGGAAAAAAAATTCCTAAACTGTAATGTTATCGGTTCTCAGTTATGTAAATAATAGTAATAACTTAGTTATTTCCGTTCTTAATTTTCTTGAAACGTGGACCGTATTTTATTTTGTCCAATTGTTCCGTTTGAAGAGGTTATCCTACAGCAATTCTGTTGTATTAGAGAAGCCACGTAGGCTCTAGCTTGCTTCAATGTTTCAGCTTGCCCTCTTGCTCTGAAATTGATGCGATGATTTTTAATCTGCAGATGATTATTTATTTATTTATTTCCTCTAATTAAGGTAACGGGTATGTAAAAAGTTAGGAGAGCGACATCATCCTCTAGGTTGATATAGTAACATATTAAACTTCAACTCTCAATTGTCCTTATTATTGGTCCCTAAAAAAATTACTATTGAGACTTCTTAAGCTTAATTAACACGGCCATTGTCTAGATCGTGGGAATGCATGCCAGGCTGAATTCTATACTATCCGCTAAAATTTGCACGCTTATAGAGAAGACAATAATACACCTAAAATTGTAACAAATTTTTGCTTTGACACATCAAACGCCTTATTTCTCGATACACCGGATTTCATAGGAGCTTCATCAGATTCTGCTAGACGGTATTCAATGCGTCGTTTTCTAACTTCTGAAAAGAACTCGCACCACGCGACCTTCCAGAGACCGCATGTGACCTGCCGCTCTGACTTCCGAGGCCCCAGACAAAATTCCGTATTCGTTCCATCGCAGAATATGATATTCTACGTCTCACGTGAGAGCGCAATTTCTACCCATCTGACGTTGCAAAGCGGACCGTTCTAATAAGATGCGAGCTGTAGAACGCTTGAATTAGAATGTGAACCCTATCAATTTGTTCTTGATCTGCGCGTAATATATTGATAAACACAATCGCGCATTGGTTTTGAAAGGGGAAAAAAAAAAGAACAAGGGGGGGGGGGGGGGTTGCTTTTTAACGGAAAGAATTCCAATCTGAACAGTGAAACATAATGATGCGGAGTTGAGTGAGGGGCACGCGTTCCGAGTTTTGCTAGCGTAGCCGTATTCGGCGGGATCTCTGCTCTGCCCTTCGGCGGAGCAATCAATACCAAAATCATGCACGGTATCCTCTACTACCCTGCGAGAATCCACGCGTACGCGGGGTAATTTCGTCTTCGTCCCTCTCCTTTGCTTGTACGAGCAAAAATTAAAATTTTTTTACCGCAGTAAATCTTTTAAGGGCCTTTTCAATTCTCTCATGTTGCGAAATTAGTCTCCTCAAATTTTAAATTTTGACGTTAGTCCCCCAAAATTTTCAATTCGGTGCTCAGTAAAGGGAACTAATTTCAAAACACTCGGAAGATTTGGAAGACTAATTTCAAAGTGCGAAGATTTGAGAGACTAATTCGAAATACGCAAAAATTTAGGGAACTAATTTTAAAATATGAAGATTTATAGGACTAATTTCACAATACCAGGACTAATGTCGAAAACCCCCTTTTTTTTCCCGTCAAGCAAAAGATAAAACAAATATTAAACGGTTTGGCAATCGGTAAATATTAAATGGACGAAGGGACCTTTGTCTTTACTTTTTTTTTTTTTTTTTTTGTGTAATTTTTTTTTACGTCTCAACATTCGAATTGAAGCAATAAAGTAACGCCGGGTCACGGAAAAGCAGCGGGTTTTGCGGTGTCAAGGACGCCCAAAACCCGTTTGCCATACACCCGACACGTGGCGGATGTTCTACCGTTGAATGATGTATAGACGGGTGAGATTGGTCCACTTGGGTGAGGAAAAGACGACGTCAAGGGGGGAGCAGGCAAGATTTGATAGATTTATTTTTTAGCTTTTCTTTTTGCAGGATCACCCAATCGATCGTCACTATCTCCATTATATAACATCACCCTCCTATTAAATAAGGTTGTTTTTCATATTTACCCCTCAATTTAGAGAACTTTGTAATGAGGATGAATCACAGTTAGCCCCTCATCAATTGCATTCTTATGAGGCCCGTTGACAAACTTTATTAACACTTAGCACTTAGAATCACTGGATTACAATTTTGAAAAGGATAAAAATGCAAATAACACACTCGAATTATCATCTCATGTGTTAAGACATGCCAAATAAATGAATTGTGGGGCTTCAAGTGCTAGCAAAAGTGTAGGTGAGTGACCCCTTATAGAATAAGTTTTCAAATGATACATCTATTTTATCACTTTTTAAGTGTACTTGCTAATAACCTTTCCCTTTCCCTATTTTTAAGACACTATATTAGAATATGTTATTAAAATATTTAACTTTTAAGAAATGAATAAACCTGTCTAAATTAAGTTAATTAAACATTAAAAATAATTAATCATACTATTGTACAAATACTTTTAGTGACAACTCTCTCTCCTCTCCTCTTTCATCCTTAACTTCACAAAAAAGTATTAAATTCAGTATTACTCTTAATTATATTTATTTATCTAATGCTGTTTAGTAATTTTCTTACAAATTAATACTTGTAAATGAATATTCCAATTATTGCTTAAAAGTTAAAAGGAAGATAAAGTTAAGGATAAACTCCAATTTGAGGAATAAAATAGTAATTTAAATGATTTGTGTAGTGATCTTCAAAATAATTATTATTTGGGAGGTATGCATGGAAAATCCTTCAATAAATTTTTTTAATTTTAAATTTTAAAATTTGTGCATATTTATCAATTTGTCATTTTTTAAACATGACTCAAATTACACATGACTAGAAATCTAATACAACAAGTTGGTAGAATTACTATTCAACCATTGAATCTTGTTACATCCATCTTTTCTGAATTTTTATTTTTTTTTCAAAAGCTCATCACTATTTTCATCTATTCTTTCTTCTTAAAAAAGAGACCATGGTTTTTTTTTCCTTTCGATAAGCTAGATATCATTTCCTAGAGAATAATTTCCTATTTGATATGTATAGACTGTGTTAGGGTTTTTGACGAGGCTCATTAGGAAATGGACAAGTCTAGCTAATCTATTTGGACCCAATTGAGTCAAAAGGATTAGTCCTTTTGCGTCATAAATCCAAGCATATTTAACAATTTATCCACCTTACTTTCTATTCTAATCAACATGGGACTCAATCCCACTCCATGCTTTTTCCCACAACTGAATGGACGTTGGCTCGAATCCAGTCAGACTCGTCCAACTAGAGCCCAGAATACAGGATTGGCCAGTAGAGGTGACGTCTCAAACATGAGCTCTGATACTAATTTGTTAGGGTTTCTGACAAGGCCCGTTAGGAGATGAGCAAGGCTAATACACTTGAACCCAATTGACTCAAAACGATTAATTATTTTTAGGTCATGAGCCCAACCATGTTAAATCATGTACCCATCATGCTCTGTGTCCAATGTGGGACTAAATCCCGCTGCGTGTCTTTTATCGAGTCGAAATCCCCACAACCGAAGGGACGCGATACAATTTTCTTACACTCTGAAGGACAAAATTGAAAAAAAAAATATAAAAAATAGGAAGCAATATTATAAATAAATAAAAAAAAGGGGAATACATGCATGTCAAGAGTAAAAATGAAAGAATATATTGATGATAACGATATTGGGTTTTTTCCTAGTATTTTATGTTTTGGATTAGAAAGAGAAAGAAAGCAAGAGGGTAGAGAGAGAGAGAGAGAGAGAGGGTGAGAGAGAGAGTGAGGGTAGAGAGAAAAAGGGTGTCATAAATGGAATTTAGGTGTTGTGCAGTGAGCATGGCGGCGTTTGCAGAGAGAAACAGAAGGCTCTAATTCCATGTCTTAACTATCCCCCCTTCAATTCCAGCAGAGCAGCGAGCAGCAGCAGAAAGCAATAAACCCCCACCCCCCCAACCCCCACCACTCTCTCTCTCTCTCTCTCTCTCTCTTCCATTGAAGAAGAGCTTACAACTGTTGTCTCTGCAACTTCAGCAATCGAGCCCCAAAACCCAGACAAAATCAGCAGCGGGGAAAGAAAAAAAAAAGAAGTGATCCAAAAAAAGAAAGAAATATTTCTCCCAAAAACCCACAATAAAAAAAAAAAACAAAGAGGGAGGTGGTATATATTGCTCTCCCCCCATTTATTTCTCTCCCCTCTTCACTCTCTCCACTTACCTAGTACAAACCCCCCACTCTACACTCTCTACCCCCTCTCAAAAAACCCCCCACCCCCATCCAAAAAAAAAAAAAAAGAAGAAGAAAAACAACAGCAACAAGGAGGAGGGAATCATGGGTAGATCTGATGGGAACCAAGCAGGGAGAGGATCAAGAGAGACATCATAGACATGGGCTCCTACCCCCACCCCTCAATTTCGAACGCAAACCCTAGCAGCGCCCACATCCCCAGCTCCAAGGCATGGCAGGCTTCTCTCTAGGCGGCGGCGGCGGCGGCAGCGGCGGCGGCGGGGACCAGCAGGAGATCCCCCAGGAAACCCTCTTCAACCTATGGCAGCGCCACCCCCAGTTCAACCCCGCCACCATGATCGCCTTCTCCTCCGCCGACCCCCACCACCTCGCCGGCCCCAGCTCCAGCGGCGGCGGGGGCCGGCGCTCCTCCTCCTCCTCCTCCGCCGCCTGCCAGGACTGCGGCAACCAGGCGAAGAAAGACTGCGCCCACCAGCGCTGCAGGACCTGCTGCAAGAGCCGCGGCTTCAGCTGCCCTACCCACGTGAGGAGCACGTGGGTCCCCGCCTCCAGGCGCCGCGAGCGCCAGCAGCAGCTCGCCACCAAGCGCCCCCGCGAGGCCTCCGCCGCGGCGACCCCGACGGGCTTCCCGCCGGAGGTGAGCCTGCCCGCGGTGTTCAGGTGCGTGAGGGTGAGCCAGGTGGACGAGGGGGACCAGGAGGAGCTCGCTTATCAGACCTCGGTCAGCATCGGAGGGCACCTGTTCAAGGGGATCCTGTACGATCACGGGCCGGAGCCCGCCCAGTACCAGGGCGAGTCCTCGTCCGCCGCCGCCGCCGCCGCAGCCACCACCACCGTGGCGAGCTCCGTCGGGCTGCTGGATCCTTCGATAGCGTACCCGAGCCCGGTGAGCGCGTTCCTGGCGGGCACCCAGTTCTTCCCTCACCACCACCACCCCAGGCCCTGAGAATTTGTTTAGAGAAGAGAGGTAGGATATTGTTCGACTAAAAAGCTAGCTAGCCATTGGTAATGTTTTTATTGTTTAGCAGTATTAACCTATGCATGCCGACATTATGCAAAGTATAGTTTCTCTATTGTTCATTTTTATTCTTGCTGAGCCCTAGACATAGCAAGCTCCTTCTCGGGATTCGCCATTGGGGAATTCCCTACTTCTTTATTTGAGGGCAAATGGTTACATCATTTCAAATTTGAAACGCAAAATCTTTATCACGAAAGAAAGAAAAAAAAAGAAGAAGAGAAAAAAAAAGAAAAAGAGTACCGAACTGAGTTAGGGAGCAGGGCGTTCTGATCCGTACCGAGAGAAATAGCTGAAATCTTTTTAAATTAACTGTTGTGATCCTGATAAAATTTGTATTCCATTATTTGAACTGGCTAGTCTTGTCTTCCAATGGCTGTGCATGGTGACTTTCAAGTATAAAAAGCCATACATTTCCCTTCTCTCACTCATTCCCTTCATGCGTAATTATTTGAGTGAGACTGTGATATTAGTGTATACATCATTGGTTTTTTCTTTAAAATATAGTTATATATATTTTTTGCTTGAATTATAATTGTATATGTTGGGAGTGGATTTGATGGGTGGATGTGACCCTCATCTGCTCCGTTGCTTATGCCTCAAAACAAGGAAAGAAGAGAATTAAATCATGATGAGGGGAAATCAAATAATGAGAGGAAATTTGCTTCATTTGGAGCTTTTGATGGAGATCAACTGCTAGTGTTTCTATTCTCACAGATCCCCACCATTTCTTTTCACCTGTTTTATACAGCTATACGTGCTCTCTAGTACCCGTACCGCAAAAATGTACGTAGTTTTCAACTCTTTTTCTCTCTCCTCTATATTTCATGGTGGTTTTTTTATATATCTCATCTCATGTCTATTGCTACTGTTACTGTCTCCTTTTCTCTCTCTATCTATTGACATGATGTGCTTTTGAGCATATTAATATTTTCTGGCTTTCTACTAGCAATTTTAGATCCATTGTATGCATGGTTAGTTTTTTGGCTAAACTTT
>JBAKGM010000200.1:41407737-41423484 GCA_037177215.1 Asparagus racemosus | reverse complement strand
AAAGACCTTCGCATAAGAGGAGGGGGTCCTCCCTGCACCCCCCCCCCCCCCCCCCCCAACCATATCCTATTGCGTCCCACATTTGTCTGTGATGTTTTTTGGGGTTGCCATCTTTTGACATTTAGGGATACTAGAAAATTGGTTTTGATCTTAACTGCATATGACATCTTGTCATGTATAGATTGGTAGACCACAAAAAGTAAAAGTAAATAAAAGTACGGTTTTGGATTACTTTGTTGTATATACGAATTGTGGTTCGACATTATTCCTGAACAAATAATAATTCCTCCTAACCCTTAGTATAGTCAACTCTAAGCAATAATGTGCATATGCACACGTGAAGTTTATCTGGATTTAGGAAAAAAAATGTCATACTTCTGTGCTTTGGTCTTCATGTGCCCATAGTACTCATAGGCTCTTTATTAAATTTTAGTACCCAGTTATTTTAATTTCTCTGCTTTTCTTCATTTTCTTTTGCTTTGTAGTTTACGTAACATATATTAAGTGTTTTGGGTTAGACACTGATTCTAATATTTCTTACTCTGCTGAATGGGGTTTTCATGAAGCATGATTGTACAAGCCTGCTTCTTTTGTAGTCCCCCCTCATATGTGTACCTATATGAATGGCCTCTTGTTAGTGATGAATGGAGAAAATTATTGCTTTCATCGCTTGTGCATGTGTACAGTATTTTAGTCATGAGCGTATGTGCTATTAACACAGTAAGACAAAAGTTTTTTTTTTTTGCACCTAATCTGTTTATTTGAAAGAATTCCCGCGGTTAATTATGCTCCCAAAATCTCATTCTGTTTCTTGATTCAGATCCAGACCCCAGATACCTGTTCTACTGGAGTGCTAATTCTTGTAAATTTAAGATTTTTTTAATTATCGGTTACTATATAATCATCAATGCTCACAATTTCTTTATTCAAATGCGACGATATCTTTCTTCACTATACTTAATTATGTGGTTACTACTACTCAGCAACTTGCATTTCACTAGGCAGATTGGGGACACAGTAAATTGGACAAGCTCTTGGAGAGAAACCCTTTTCTTGCTTCTTGAGGATATTCCTACCGAGTTTCGCCCATATATTGCTTCTATATCCATTGATGGGACTTCTGCAACAACCCTGATAGTTAACAGGTTGATATATTTTTGTTTTTAAGGCTTTTCTCTAATTTCATTACCGACAGTTTCTGAATGTATCAAACATTTAACCGCAGCAACTCGGGGGAGACACTGTCGAGAGCTTTTCTCTATAATGAGAGCTTTCCTGATGCTTTACCTTTCGTTAAGTCCATTGCTCCCGAGAACCACACTGTGTGCTCTGGCTCATCCACATTGTGTAAGCTTGTATCGTGGTGGAACTCGAGAGAGTCAGACAAAGACTCGGCTGTACTAATGCATCAATCGGACTGGCTGTTGTGGCTTCTTCATGGAAAGATTGGAGTGTCTGACTACAACAATGCTCTGAAGGTATCGCCATTGTCGTAGTTGTCAAGTAGTCTTCTTGTTTAAAATGTTTTGATATTGTAAGAAAGATATCTCATCGTTATCCCGTCATCGAAGCCCTTTCCTATTAAATGGGGAGGCTGTGGATGATGACTCAAAATTAGGAAATCTACATGAGATAATTGACCAAGATTTTATGACCGGCCATCAACCTGATGTCAAGTTGTTCCTGGCTGAAGCAACTTTGAGCAAGAAAAGGCTTACCATGAAGTTTTGAAGTTATCTCATGGATAAATTAGGCTCACAGTTAGCTGGGCCCAAGCCTGAGTCCAGCTCAGCCTGTGGCCTCGCCAAGACCCTGGCCGAGTTGGGCCCGGCAAGTTACGTGCCAGGCCAGATTCGGGCCCAAGGCGAGCTGGACCGGGCGGCCCAAATCCCGCATCAAGATAAGCAGAAAACACAGAAAAATGGTTATATATGTTTGTACAGAAATCCGGCGTTCAGCGTATAAAAGTTAGCTTACGGTGTTATCTTATCTCTTTTTGGAAGGTAAACTGTTTTAAAAATAACTTTCTAGCTATCTGATTCTTTGAGGTTCCTTTTTTTTTACCTTGTTTTTAAATACGTTTTGTGTTTAGATCCCACACTGGTCATTCTTAAAGTCCCTGCCGCTGCAACAAAACTTCGAAAATTTATAGGGAAGTTGAGGGTTATAATTTTATATTCAACGGCCATGAGCTTGCAACTTAAACCCATGCCACTCAGGAATAACCATGCAAATTCCCATAAACAGGATTGTAGAAGAAAAGGATTCTACCATTTGCCATAGCAGGTTCAATCATCTCTATAGCATTTCAGAAACTAAGAGCAAAACAAAAATCACATTCCAAATGAGGCAGACACCTTATACCTTCTCTGCACTGTTATTTTGACCAAAGGGCAATTATACGCTAGTAGTGTACATTCCTTTATTCAGACTGAACATTGGCCCTCATATATTAAAAATTCTGTATTATTTTGATATACTAGTTAAACAAAGTACGGAGCCTCTCGCTATCTATGTACTTGTATGTATGTACACATACATACACGATAGGTACATACATCATATGTATCTATTTATGAATCTGTCTGTATAGATGTTTTTCATGAATTCTTTTTAACCCTTTGATTGGTTTGTAACTTCCTTTACAAGATCCTATCATTTTATTCATAAATCTATCTGTATAGATGTTTTTCATGAATTCTTTGAATATATCTCTGCCAGGTTGGATATGATCCAGAGTCTGATTCCTATCCGAGCTGGTTGCTTTCTCAGCCATTTTCACACTTATTGCCCGCGGTTAAAGCACCTGGGATGCCTATTGGTCATTTGAAGGGAGACATTATATCTCGGTTTGGTTCGTCCAGCTCTCCTTTGAAATAATTCATAGTACTTCATTATAATGCTTCGTATGTGAAATCCTTTACAATATGAACCAAATTAGATAGTTAGGTTAATAGCCGATTCTACTGTAATGGCAGGTTATACGTGTTTCTCTAATGAATCTTGATCGGCTTTTTTAATATGACAACTCTTAAATAATCTGTTCTTAATGGAAGCATTTCTTATATGTGATAGATTTTCTGATTTATTTTTGTTTAGGATCCCATCTTTTGACGCTTCTGGTTTGCAGAAAGTTAGCAGGACGTTATTTTTCTTTCATTCTTCATACTGAATTATAGTTTTTATAAACAAATATTCTAGAAATTAGACAACACTTGCAATACACTTGTGTTCCATTGGCTAGTGATTACAAACTAAAATGTTGCATCTCCTTAAAACCACAATCAAAATGTTCATGAAACAATGAAACATACGAGAAACAAGTGACATTATCCCCTAATGTTCCTACGTGAAATAGATCTTGTTCGCCATCTTTATCATCACCAGTATTGCCTTCACCTGCAAAAACCATTGCATCTGATCTGGATTCAGCTCCAAAAGCTGAGACGCACGCGTTTTGTCTGTGAGTCAACTGCATCTCCGTAAAAATCCCACATCTTTGAAGCTTCTCACACAAGAATCGAAGTTGAGCAAGTATGTATAAAAATAATGTTAGTCGACTTATCTTGATCCTACTCATAGGATGGATGAAAGATACATGCTCCAAATTCTATTAGAAAATGAGGAAGATCAAGGTTCCCCCAGTAGATTTAGTGCCACCGTTGGGTTTCATGGTAATAGATCATGTATCACCTACCAAAATTGATTCTATATCACCTGTGTAGATTTCGGTGGAATGTGAGTATGTATTGCATATCAAACTTTTTGATCAATTCATAATTTGATTGCACAAAGAGTCATGATCTGAGCATCTCCCAAAGTCACTGAAAGCATAGTTGATCAGTTTCCACCATTCTTCTTTACGGCTGAAATTGAGAATTTTGCCACTGTGTTAGAAAACTATGCGTGACCAGATCATCTTGACGATAATCGAGTGAACAACCATCTGAACTGATGCAGGATACACCGTTTTAGATTTAGTGTTCATCCTAAGTTTTCCTTGACGGTTTTCCATTCGCTGTCATTGAATGGAAGTCGATTTAATATATTGAAGTGGTGTGTGTATAACTAAATTTACTCAGGATTGCATTTGTGCAATGAGGTAGAATGTGTTGTTTTTGTTCCAGCTATGCATTAATAATGTGAACCATCAAAGCAAGGCTACACCACACTCTCCATTCGCCCTTCGTGTCGTTCTATTGACGCGTTTACTCTCAGGATCACTGAATTCCATATATCCTGTACTAAGTGAAGAGAGCAGAAGTCATTAATACAATCTTAAGCATTTCATGTTTTGGCTGTATAAATGATAGGAAATATGCAATTCTATTCTGTGTTATCCTCTTATATAGGAGCTCAATTGATCATTAATCTCTATTTTCTTAAGAGCATGTTTGACTTAACGAGACTTCTTAACCATCGATGTGGGGTCAAAATCATCCCCTTATTTAGTTTTCTGTCTTTCTTTCCAGGGTTTTTTTTTTTTTAAACTTCAAGAATCAACAATCACTATAACACAAAGGGAAGCAAAGCCTCGACAATGAAAAAGGAAAGTTGAGGTTGATAAAATCACTGAGCATAAAGTTCCTCGGTGGGTATTTGTCATGAAATTCTTTAGTTGCTCTTTGTCCTTTACTTCCTGCTGATGCGTTCCTATAAAACAAATTTAACAGCTAACTGCATTTTAAGAATTGAAGAGTAGCGCCTAAGTTTTTGTACATACATTTGCCCCGCTATGTCATACATAATTTTATATGGCTGTAATTGCAATTTAAAAAAAAAAAAAGTCGAAACATGTATCCAAGCATTACAACCCTTACTTCCAGGATTTTCAAAGGATTGTCATGTTTGCACGGGAACAACTGATAGTATCGCTGCTTTTCTCGCTGCACGTGCTACACAACCAGGGAAAGCTGTGAGATCCTGAACATACTTCATTTGCTGAATTACTTACCGATGTTTAAGTTTGTAGATTGTATTTAATTTGACTTCTAAAATTGTCATCAGGTAACTTCATTGGGTTCAACTCTTGCCATAAAACTCTTAAGCACCAGTCGAATCGAAGATGCTCGATTTGGTGTTTACAGCCATCGCCTCGATGACAAATGGCTTGTTGGCGGTGCCTCAAACACCGGAGGAGCTGTTCTTAGGCAAATATTCACTGATCACCAGCTTGAAGTCTTGAGCAGGCAAATTGATCCAAGGGTACCCTCTCCTCTGGACTATTATCCTTTACCGGCAAATGGTGAAAGGTTCCCAGTTTCAGACCCAAACATGATGCCGAGGTATTGAACATTTCTACAAGTTCAGTCAAAATTTCAATACTATGATTTTCATAACAAAAAATTTGACATGTTCTGTGCATCAAGGAATAAAAGAATAATAAGCGACGCTTTGGATGCGTAGTAGTTATATGATGGTTATATTAGTCTTTATGCTAACCTTAATCCTTAATGGGCTGTAGGCTCACTCTACAAGTGGCAACATGGGAAGTGATGCTGTCAATAATTGTTACTCTTTTACCCAAAAAAATGGAAAAGAAGAAAATTAAAGAAAAGAATGAATTATGACAAGCGGAATCCAAATTATGACCAAGAGAGTCCATCTGCAACAATCAAACCAAGGAGCCGTGGTGTTTTCAAATCAGTGATACTACAGGAGCCTATGTGCAATTAACCTATTATCTAGCATAATCATGCATTAAGGATTATTCAGACTATGGTTTTAAAAAAACGTTTATCGTTTACTTTCATGTGTAGGTTACATCCACGTCCAGAAAGCAATGTAGAATACCTGCACGGGATTCTAGAATCCATCGCCAGAATAGAGGTGAGTAAACCTATTCACAAATCTTCAGATAAACTATACATACAGAATTCACGATATCAACATAACATGCACTTCTTTAATGGCATTTCAGGCAAAAGGGTACAATTTACTCAAAGAACTCGGAGCTACAGAGGTTGATGAAGTGTTCACTTCAGGTGGGGGAGCGAAAAATGCGGCATGGACAAAAATACGAGAGAGGGTTCTCGGGTTGCCAGTTCACCAAGCTATGCATACTGAAGCTGCCTATGGGGCTGCACTTCTTGCTCTCAAGGGCGTCGGCCTAAGCTGTTGACTTCTGGAAATAAAAATTTTAAAAAAAATCTTTTGGAGGGCGGCACATGTATTATTTAGCAAATCAGGAGCTGACATGTAATCCAACAAAAAGTCAAAGTTGGATGTCATTAACCATCAGCTTAAGACATGATTTAGAGCGTGCATGTCAAATCCTCCTAGCTTCTGATATGATTTTCTACTGAGGATCCTCTATTACATGTTAGAAAGGAAACATGGAAGTCATGATATAAACTCATTCAACCTGTTTTTTTTTTGTGTATTTTTCATTAAAGGTGTGCAATCAGCTCTACTGCAGATTATTTGTGAAATTATTTGTTCATTTATATTTCTGAAGGAAGGCATTGACTAGGACTTCACACCACTGTATCCTAATCTTTGACACTGGATCTAGGCCTTATGGACCTACGTGCACTTGTTGTTGAACTACAAGTTATGTGGATATTCCATCAGGGAAAAAAAAGTTAGTTAGGTGGATGACATTCAAAAATTGCAAAAGTATAGTAAGGAGGTCAAACTTGTATGATAATTGTGATGCTGCAATTTGCAATTTATATACCCTATCATCATCTCTGATGGAAATTGAACGTACGCAATGGATGTAGAGCCTGCAAAAGTTACCCTATGCAGCTTTTATTTATTTTTTTTCCAGATGCATTACGATCCCACGTATAGAATGTGTAGTTCCATAATCATCTCAAGTTTTGTTCTGGTGTGTGCGTCTCTTATTTCACTTACTTGTAGATGCATCATAAATATATATTAAAATAAAGAATTTTATTAGTATGCATATACAGAGTAAAGAATATTAGAGCCTACGCACGCACTGTGTCATGTTTGTTAAGAAGTACTTAGAATAATAAATGTATTTATACAATGCAGTACACGTGTTTCATTGCTATCATGGAACCCTCTTCAATTTGAACTCAACTACAATTTTACTATTTTAAGCCTATTTTGATTTTCCAACAGTTTTTTATGACGTAATTATAATTCTTTGTATTTTTTTAAAATACCTCTCCTACCAGTTTGTTAAATTTTTTTCTAGCTCCGCTAAAGTTCTGATATCTTTTCTGAGCTAAGTATATAATTAGACTCAAAAAAAGCATCAAATCTCAGGTGATGTTATTATTGCTATCTTATATTCACGAGGAAAGTATGAGAACAATATTTGGCACGTTAGTATAAGAATTATAACTACGTTCAATTATGCAAAAATATCGAGTCCACTATAAAGAAGTAAATTTTAGGACAAAAACAAGAAAGATATTGTGTTACCTCCAAGTATAGCGAATATAAAGTTTGAAAGACCAAAAATTGCTACCAGGAAAGAGGTTTTGCCCCTTTTTTTTCGCCAACGGCAAATTTGTTGGTCTAATTGCACATTTCGCTCAAAAAAGTTTCAAAACTTCGCCCGAGCTAGAAATATACCTAATGATGAGAAAAGTGTAAAAAAAATTAACATTCATTAACATAAAACTTCAATTATTTGTAATCAAACGCACACTTTCAAAACGCTACACTCAGTCTAAAACAATATTTAAAGAAAACAACCGTTGCAGAGAAAAGAGGTGTGTTTGTAAGTACTGTTTCTATGTAGCGTCAAATCTACATCCCATCCTCCCCCATTGCTGATAACGCCAATCTGCAGTCCATTTTTTGACAACCCAAACGCAAAAGGAGGCAAAGTCTTTTCCCATTTAAGGCAATGTCCCTCATCTAGAGGCCTACAGAGAGAAAACCCATGTCATGCATTCCCATTACCCTACACAGAGAGAGAGAGAGAGAGAGAGAGAGAGAGATGGCGTGCATGCTCGCTGAGAAAATGGCTGATGGGAATTTTACTATTTATGGTCAAAACATATATAATTATTGGCTAAATTGCACTCAAACCTCTATAGTTTGTAATATGGCACTATAATGCTATCTATTTTCAAATTGTGCACTTAATCGTCCCAAAACATTCAAGTACGATACATAAATGCGCTAAGGTTTTAAAATATTGCGTGCTGGTGCACTCTCATTTACCCAATATTTCATTGAAGTACCCTCAGTTTGTAAATAGTCTTACTTAAATATTTTAAAGTTTCTAAAAGTTACAGTTTAGCGTTCTTTATTGCGTGATATTCTTAGATACATTGTCATAGTTTTTTTAACTTCAGGATATTTATTTGTAATATTTAAATATTTTGAGGTATTTAAGTGCACTGTTTTAAAACAAGAGGTATTAAAATGTAAGATTGGTGAAATTATATGCTCTTTAAGTGCGATTTAACCTATAAGTATTGTTAACTCTTAAAAAGATGTCACTTTTTGCGTTCTGTTTGATGGGACGTAGAGTTAAATGAACAACGACAGCATTTAGTGACTAGATTTTGCTGGTGACGGCACATTCCAAACAATTCCCTCTCGGAATAGATTTTTGTCTGAAAACAGAATAGCAATATTGAATTACAATACAGCTGTGACCACTGACAAGCTACCTGAGACCTTGTTTTTTTCCCTTGAAATCTTGGAAATTAAATACAAATTACAAACAGCAAAATAACCACATTGATATGTTTTATTTATTCTTAATGACACATTAATATATTTTTTTACTAGGATAATAATTTGGTATATTATGTAGACTACTGTGATAAATTAACCTATATTTTAGTAGGAGCTAAAATTCCAATTAAATTGAGTCACGTGACTTCTTACATGCAGCTGATGTGAATTAAGTGGGTTTACATGGCAGGGTAACTAAAAAGGGGAAAAAACCCAACACCTCCACCCTCTAAAATAATCTCAATTTTCCCTCTTTTTTCTATTCATGTGAGGGAGGGGATGAATCTTTCAAAAATTACAGAAATTTCCCTTGTGCTTAGTATTATTTAATGAGTTCAAAAATCTTAATTTGGCTATAGTGTGGTTGTTTTGTGTATTAGAGTTTTTCATCCCACTGAGTCATTAGTTTGCTTCTTCCACGCTCATAATTGAGCTTGACCTTGAGCAAGAGCTTGAGAATACAGAATCCAGAATCCAGAGCTTGAGACTACAGAATCTAACTCTAATTTCAGTTGCCCTAACCAATTTAATGTTAGGAGGAAAAAGAACAAAAATTCTCAACTTGAACCCTAAGTTTAAGCTCTTATGTTAGAAAAAGTATCTTTTTGCAATTTAATTGCTCCCAATTACAGCCACGTTGACAGCCATGTGGGCCGCACGAAAGGATCATATGACTCAATTTGGCCAGAATTGTCACCGGAATAAGAAAATATACCAATGTGTCACTAAGGATCGATATATCAATGTGTCGCTAAGGGTCAATAAAATATACCAGTCTAATATTTTAATTTTGCTAATTGCTAACAGATTTATATTATATTATAAAAAACATTATGCGGATAAGCTTTGAACGAATTGGATCCATAGTTGCTGTTTGCTAAGGATAAATTTGGAAGAAATTTGAAAGAATGACATTCTCTAAAACTTCTAAACTCTTTTATAATCATGCCCGCAAATAAATTGAAACTTTTACATTCAAAGCTCCAATATCCTATTTTTCAATCAACTGCTGATATAATTTTTTATTGCTTGATAATTTAACGTAGTGCGGAAGTGATAAATCTCGGAATCCATCAAGAGTGCTTTTTGAATCAACGAAGAACGATCTCTGAATCCACCAAGAAAATTTAACAAAGAGAAATTTTTATTGATAAAAGTTATCTTCCTCTAGAGTTTATAATTATTCTTCTTAAATAGAAAAACAAAGTTTACTTTTAATAAGAACAAAAACTCCTAAAAGAAAGAAATAATTTAAAACTACCTAAAAAACTCTCTATAATAGTGAAAAATCAGTCCAAATTGAATCAAAATTAATTTTATTTCCTAATCTAAATTGACTCTGACTTTATTACTAAAATAATCTCAAAGTTGATTTTTTTTTATTTCAGTCAATTTTGTAAATCTAATAATTCGGTTGGTTCCGTTTCGTTGAGATTGGCAACTTACATATATAATATGTCAGGATTCGCTATCCGCTTTCTGAGTTGAAAGATACGGTCACTTCTTTGCATGCGAGTTAAAAAATGTGTACATATCCACATTTAGCTCATAATATTCCCGTTTCTCTATGAATTTGTTTATTATTCGTCCAACATCAACCTCCCCTTATTGAAAGAAGCTCAACCCTAGCTTATATTTGCTTGAATAGTAGTTCTTCGATAAAAATTTTTCTACTCCAGCAGCGATAAACATCTGCCTTATACTTAGTATTGAATTTTTCCATCTATCCTTTTATCTCATCTGCTAGGACTTCTTTTAAATCAAACTTTTGAATGAATCATTCCCACACTACGTGTTTGTAATTGGTGGCATAATGTGGATTAGTTGACTTGAAAATCTCGTCCAAACATTTTCCTTGTTGATTCTCATATTCTTGTACCGGAAGTATCATCTCAACCTTCTTGAAATTATTTATAATCTTTGTTTTTGAAGAAGAATTTTTTTCTCATACTCCAGACACAGTTTTATTATTTCCTTTGTTTCGGACCCTCCACCAAGCAATTTACAGATATCATCAATTGTCTTGCTCGCTACTATTCCCGTCTCCTCCATCACGACAACATCAACGTGTGTAATATGACTCACAATCTCTTTGGAGATATCCTACATGAAAGCCATCTTCACTAACATATCGCGATCAACATCAAGAATCTTGCACCTAAGAAGAATCTTGATGGTCAGAATATTCATTTTCGATTGTGAGTGTCTCATTGTTCGCCACTAGAAATACCTTCTCCTTAGCAATCTCAGCCTTAGATGCATTCGGTTCTATGATCGACATAATTGATAAAGTCTTTATTTTTGCTTCTTTGGTGCTCTTTACAAATCTAGACTCTTTTTCAGAGATGAATTGATGTTTCTTAGTACTGTGATAATCATAACTAGTGTAAAACTCTCCAAAAACGTCCATGACAAATGTTCTTTGTTGTTCTGCTCAAGTTCTCGCTCCACCTTCTTCGCTAGAGAAACCATGGCGGTGAATGTAAAAGAATCTTGTAAAAACACCCGACTTAATTTGTAGTTAGAAGATAGGAAATGGTCTCTCAATAATTTCTTCATCTTTGGCCACATTCGAACCAAATTCCTCCCTTGATGGTGTCGATTTATCAATGCTTCTTCCCACCATGCAGATGTTTTCCCTTTAACTTTGCAAACTACTAATTTAACTTTTCAATCTTTATGAGATTATCTCATACTCAAAATATTTATCCACCTCGTCAATCCAATCAAGAAAATCATTAGCATGAAACTTTCCATTAAAAGATGGTTTCTTTAATCCTCTAGCATCATTTTTCTCCTTTCTTCGGTAGCCTCTATGATCATCATTGTAGGATTTGTTTTGCAGAGTCCAATCCTACCTTTTGGCGACCATCAATGTGATCTCGAACTCATCCCAAATCCAGAAGCTCCACTACTAATGTAAGTAAGGTCACGTGAGTCTTAATCTGAGTTAGGGTAATAGGGGCTTCATCGTCTGCCATTGGATCGGAGAATCAAGGCTTTGGTATCATTAACGCAGCACAAAAGTGATAAACTTCAGAATCCACCAAGGGTGCTCTTTGAATCCACGAAGAAGATCTCCGAATCCACGAAGAGCTTCAAAACCATGAAGAAAATTTAATAAAAAGAAATTTTTATAGATGAAAGCTATTTTCCTATAGGATTTACAATTCTTCTTCTCAAATAGAAAACTAAAGTCTACTCCTAATAAGAACAAATTTTCTAAAAGAAATGAATAATTTAAAAATACTTAAAAGACTCTAACTTTATTATTAAAAATAAACTGAAAGTTTATTATTTTTGGATTTTAGCCAAAATTAAGTATTGCTATTGAGATTTTGGTAATTTGGTTGACTTTGTCTCCTCGAGATAGCGATTTATATATATAATATGTCAAAATTTGCTTTTTGGGTTGGAAGATTTGATCGCTTCTTTGCTTGCAAGTTAATAATGGGTATGCGCTTCTTTGCTTGCAAGTTAATAATGGGTATGTATCCATGTTTAGTTCGTGATATTCCCACTCCTCTATTCGTCCTACATCATAATCGTTTAATTTAGATAAAAGTACAATGACAATTATTTTATAATTTGAGAAGTTTTAAAATTAATACAGTAAACTGCATACAACTCTCCATTTAAATAATGCAATATTTAAATGTTTATATATAATTATTTATTTAACTTTAGAATGTAGATTTTCTTGAATAATTTAACTTTAATTTAAGTTTTAAGATTGTGACTGAGAGAGGGGCGTATAAGGCAACAATTCATTTTGTAAAATAGCTTTTATGTCTATTTTCATGTTGGAAGTTGAATAAAAGGGATGACAGCTAATATATATCGTCAACAGTTATATTCAAATTATCAACTTTTTTGTTTTACCATTTGAAACATTAATGTGATTGTTAGTTTGCTAGCTACTCATTTAAAAGAAGCAAGATATGTGACTAGACCCTCTGCAATTCTACTTATTGTGAATAAACACCATGTAGTATTGGCCTAGGTATGAATGCTCCCCTTAATGAACTTCTCTTGACTCTTTTAAAAGTTTTTTAAAAATATAGCAATTATGTGTCTATCCTCACTAATAGAATTATAGAGGGTCTATCTGCTTCCTCAAACATTTTTAACTAATAGTGTACATGGCAAATAATATTGTACATATGGGTATGTATGCAATTGTGTAATTCTTATTGAGATATAAGTACAGAAGGTCCCTGTTTGCGCCGAGAACGGGTTTCTTTGTGATGTCCATTTCAAAACATTTCAAAATGAATACAATTGAAAGATTACACGCATAATTCCCTCTAATACAAAGAAAACAATCTCACTCTCGTACACAACTCGAAAAGAAGTCACTACGTAGCGAGTTCCTGCTTGTGTGGGTTCTTTGCCTGTGCCGGGGACGCGTCGTCCGTGGACCACCGAGCAACGATCGCCAAATTAACAAAGTTGAGTTTCTGTTTCTCTAAGGAAATAAAAAATTAAGCAAATATCTTATCTAAGTAAGATATCTACTCTTCCCAAAATTTAAAACAAATCTTAAACTTGAGGAATCTCCAAGTGAAGAATTCTGGAACTGCTTCTCTGCTCTGTTTTAATCTTTAGATTCAGATTCAAGATGCCAAAATTCTAGATCTTGCTCTGCCCCTCCTTCAAGATCCTAGATCCACAGCCCCAATGAACGTAGGGGACTATTTATAGCCTTTGGGAAGTGTAACAGCTGAAAAAAATGCAAGTTATGGTCTGCCAGAATTGTGTAGTGGGCGAGACACTTTTTGTGTCTCGCCACCAAAACTGTCACGGCTATTGGCGAGACAGTTTATACTGTCTCGGCCAAAGGATTTAATTCTAAACTGTTGTAACTGCTCTTCCTGTTTTAAAGGCACGTTTAATACCCCATTTATACACTTAGTGGGCGTCTTTTAATGATGTAACCGCCCACCAATGTAAATGAACATCTCTACGTATTGAAAGGGACAAATGGGCCCCATATATAATAATAAAACACGTGGAAAATGTTTCAGACACAACAAGTGTCTCGGCAATGGCCGGGACACAATAAGTGTCTCGCTCATGGTGAGACACAATAAGTGTCTTGTACGTGCATTTTGTCAATTTTACCCCTGTGATTGATTTTCTTAGGGTTTAATGACGTCGTTCTTCAATCTTCTCATTACTAAGTCATATTTGGGGTTCATCGATAATTTTCGATGCCTACAGATACCCCCTTCAAAGTTTTTAGATTTCGCTGTATTTTCTCGAGGAGTTTGGAATACTTTGGATAAGATAGGTCTTACTTTTGTCTAACGTTAAACTTCATAGAAGAGGTGTATATCTTGCTTCAGCTTTTGAACCTTGGCTACGTGACGTCGCTGACCATATTCTGAGAATCAATAGCTGTTGCGTCTATATTTGAATTGACTGAAATGATTGAGTCGATTTTGAACTGATCATCTTCATTCTAAAGGTTGCAACTTGGGTTGTAGTTGAGCTCGCAGGAATATCAGGATAAATGTTTATCCAATCATGTTATCTCATCATAGTGGGAGATGAATGCTCCTCATTATGATCCTTCTTCCATAGTGGGGATTTAGAGAAGAGGCACCGTTCAATTTACTGAGCATCTAGAATCAAACTATCCGTTGTAGGGATAAGTTTCAGAGAAAATTCCTAACGTCAAATTCTTGAGTTGCCGAGATAGTTGTTGTCCCCTCCTTTGTGCGCGGCCCATGTTGGTGAGTTGTTATATAACCAACCATCAACCTTATCGAGATTCCTCCATTAATCGGTGAATTCTCCGTTTCCGACGCGTTGACCGGTATCATCACTATTTAAGCTTTTGAGACTGGGAGAGCCAGTCCATGCTTGCGTACTCCCGGTTATCCATTGGGGGTCATCGAGTTATCCTTAAGAATATTTTATGAAAATACTCTCCAGGAACTTCTCGATAAAATAGGAAACAGTTTATACTCATGTACCTTGTTGGAGTATAATCTTGATAGGATTTTTAGCAAATCCTCAACCATCAAAGAATTTGATAATACTTTACCAACTACCGTTTGAGTTGAGCTAGCATGTAGATTATCTAAGTCCGTTTTACATGTAACGTTGTGCTAAGAGAATGAAATATCTTAGACTTTGTACTACGATATTGAATACGTAGACTTGGTCAATTATCACGAAAATTGATAACCCAGCGGCGTGTGTGAGACGCTGACTTATTCCTAATTTAAGTACAAGAATAACGCCTACTACATATAAATAGACGTAGATTTAAACTTTTAAAATTGTTATCTTCTCTTAGGGCAAAGACGAACCCGTTGTGTCTTCTCTTGGAGCAAATACGAACTATTTGTGTCTTCTCTTTGGGCAAATATGAACCCGTTGTATCTTCTCTTGGGGCAAAGACGAACCCTTTGTGTCTTCTCTTGGGGCAAAGACGAACCTGTTGTATCTTCTCTTGGGGCAAAGATGAACCCGACAAAATGGATTATCCTAAATATACTAAGGATAGTACTTTTTAGGAACTTTCTATTTATTGTCTGTCGCCATTTTGATTGATTAGGCGATACATAGCGTTCGAGTAGACTGTGTCTATCACGAACGGTTCTTTCCATTTGGGTTCAAACTTACCATTTGGACGGCTTTGGGGTAATGACCCCAACATCGATCAAGGCTTAGATTTTATCTTTAAGACCGTAGTGTGACTTCGTTGAGTGGTGAACCGCCCCATGGTACGCACAGTACTTCGAATCTGTGGTCCTCTGTGCTTTCTCTTAATTTTAGATCGGATGCAGCTTAATCTTGTTATTCTCCAGGAGGTATTTGAAAATACTGAGAATCTCATCTTCCTTGAATGAATATGTTTTGAAGAACCTTGATTCTGACGACTTCTGCTTTTGAGGCCGTTGCTGCCATTGGGGTTGAGATTGTTGCAACGGATGCAATTGGAATGCTTGGTTTGCGTCCGCTGCTTTTGCCTGCTCCTTCCTTTTGAGGCGTGGGGCGAAATTCTGTTTGTGCACATATGCCGCTTGCTGGCCTCTTTCTGCCATTTTCCTCTTAAGGAAACGC
>JBAKGM010000200.1:41345550-41389628 GCA_037177215.1 Asparagus racemosus | reverse complement strand
AAGTTGACGACAGCTCCAGTTTTGACAATTCCAAATGAGTCAGGAGGATTTGTAGTGCACACTGATGCTTCCGGTTTGGGTTTAGGTTGTGTTTTGATGCAACATGGGAAGATAGTAGCTTATGCGTCTAGACAACTGAAGACACATGAGAGAAACTATCCGGTTCATGATCTAGAATTGGCAACGGTCATTTTTGCATTGAAGCTCTGGAGGCACTATCTTTTAGGGAAGAGAGTGGAGGTGTATACAGACCATAAAAGTTTAAAGTATATCTTCACTCAGAAGGAGCTCAACATGAGGCAGCACAGGTGGTTAGAGCTTATGGCGGATTATGATATTGATTTGCAATATCACTCAGGACGGGTTAATGTACTGCCAGATCATTTGAGCAGGAAACCTGTGGCAATGAGACTTACCAGGCAGTGAGAGTTGTTAGCTGAGTTCTGGAGGATGAATATGGAGATTATTATACCTGGAGCAGGTGGACAGTTGATGAGTCTGCAATTACAGTCAACTTTGGTAGACCGGATCAAGGTTACCTAGTTCGAGGATGCTCGATATCAAAAGTTTAAGAAACAAGTGGAGTCTTGGGAGAGAACTAATCTACAGATACATGAGGATGGATCGTTGCGATTCCGTGGTAGATTGTGTGTACCTAAGGGTGATGTCAGGAGAGAGTTGCTAGAGGAGGCGCACAGTTCAATACTTTCTTGTTTATACAGGGGGTACAAAATGTATTGGGACTTGAGAGAGCATTACCGGTGGCCAGGAATGAAGATGGAGATAGCCCAATTTGTGTCAAAATGCCTAGTATGTCAGCAGGTGAAGGCTGAGCATTAGAGGACCGCCGGGTTATTAGAACCCCTTCCTATTCCCGAGTGGAAGTGGGAACACGTTACGATGGACTTTGTCACAGCCCTGCCAAAGAGCCAGAAGGGAAACAATGCAATATGGGTGGGTAGTAGTAGACTGACTCACTATCCGCGGGGAAAGTTGCGGTGATTTCCATTGTAATTGAACTTGTTACAAACTTCGATCGCTTACAACGAGATTAAAAAAAAGATCGCCTTTTTATAAGGATTACAATGAAAATCACAAAAATATTATAACTTTATCTCTGTTAATGAACAAAAGCGGGATCCGTTTATTGGATCCTCGCTTGTGTGGGATCTTGGCCTGTGCCAGGGACTCTGTTCCGTCCGTGGACCACCGCGTGATCAGATCTAGATGCTAGATCTACAGATCTATAGTGATTATCTCGTGAAGGAAATAATCACCGATGGAAATCAACTCACGAAGGAGATGATTGCCGGAGTGGGTTAAATCGACTAAGCGAAATCACGCACGGACCCTAAGATTAAGACGGTGCTTAATATAGAGGGTGGATCTGATAGATTTGACCTAGATCCACCTCGATTCTTCCCTTGGATGTGTAGATCTAGATTGAGAAGTCTTGATCTCGTGTGCAAGGAGTTTATATCTGAGTTTTTGCTTGTGAAAAGAGCTCAGATCTGTGAAAAAATTCTAACCCCTTCAACTGAGACCCCCCTGGCCTATTTATAGGCAGGGGTCGGGGCTCCCTGTGACCGAGGCACCAAATGGTGCCTCGGCTTGGCTGAGGCACTCATTTGGCTTTTCATCTGACGTTTTCTGAGTCCAATTCCTTTTGGTTGCTTCGATTCTCGAGTCCGATTGATTCTTCCATCAATTCCAGAGTGCGATTAGTTCAATGCGTCAACGTTTGAATCTGGTTAATTCAGTCTCGTCGACGTTCGAGTCCAGTTGACTTGCCTTGTCAAAACTCGCTAATCTGAAGCTTTGTTGTTGGATTTATTCTATGATTCATCACTTCACTGACTTGTACACCTTGCCGATTCGCTTCATGCGCTAGTTGACTAGCTTTGTGCATTTTGCGGCGTGCTTATGTCATCAGCGGTTCTTGGTCGCATCATCGGATGGGTCGTCGATTGTCAACCCACCGTCACGAGTCACGTTCAGGTACTTACAAGCATTTTTCAACGCCTACACTCACCAAGTCAGCTAGCTTCATACCATTTCAAGTTGGATAGATGATGGAGAGTTTAGCGGAGTTGTACATGAGGGAGATGGTGCACTTGCATGGGGTATCAGTTAGCATTGTGTCCGACAGAGACACAAGATTTTTATCACACGTTTGGAGGAGATTGCAGCAGTGTCTTAGGACTAGACTGAGATACAACATGGCTTACCACCCTCAGATAGATGGACAATCAGAGAGGACAATGCAGATTTTGGAGGACATGTTGTGGGCATGCATGCTAGATTTTAAGGGCTCTTGGGAAGACCACTTACGCTTGGTGGAGTTCTCTTATAATAACAGTTACCAAGCCAGCATCTAGATAGCGCCTTATGAGGCTTTATATGGAAGAAAATGTAGATCTTCAACCTGTTGGGTTGACTTGGGTGAGTGGCGTCTGTTAGAGCCTGAGATGATTGTGCAGACAGTAGAGAAGATAAAGACGTTAAAGGATCGCCTTAAGTCGGTTCAGGATAGGCAGAAGAGTTGGGCTGATGCTAAGAGGAGACCTCTACAATTCCAGGTTGGAGAGCATGTCTTCTTAAGGATATCCCTAACCAGAGGAGTTATCAGATTTGGTAGCCGCAGGAAGCTTAGTCCACATTTTATTAGTCCATTTGAGATATTCGAGAGAGTAGGAGAGGTGGTATACAGGCTAGCTATGCTCCCATTGTTGGAGGAAGTGCATGATGTGTTCCATGTATCGTAGCTTCGACGATATGTGCGAGATGAGACCCACGTCCTAGACATTGCAGGGCTTCAGGTTGGGACGAACCTATCATATGAGGAGAGACCAATGAAGATTTTGAACAGACATGAGAAGATCCTCAAGAATAAGACCATCCCGTTAGTCTTAGTATCTTGGGGACACCTGGTCGCGGGGAAAGTTGGTGTGATTGTCATTGATTGTGAATCTGTTATAGCTCTTGGCTTTTACAACAAAATTCAAATAAAAATCGCCTTTTTATAAGGCTTACAAAAAAAATCAACAAAGATTACAACTTTTTTGCCCTTTTGTGAACAAACGCGGGATCCATTCGTCGGATCCTCGCTTGCGTGGGATCTTAGCCTGTGCCGGGGACTCTTTTATCCGTCCGTGGACCGCCGTGTGATCAGATCTAGGTACTAGATCTACAGATCTAGGTACTAGATCTATAGTATGCAGTAATTATTTTGAGAAGAAAATAATTGCCGACGGGGATCAACTCACGAAGGAGATGATCGCCGGAGTGGGTGAAATCGACAAAGTGAAGTCATGTACGAACCCTGGGATTAAGATGAAGCTTAATCTAGAGGGTGGATCTGATAGATCTGATCTGGATCACCTTGATTCCTATCTGGATCTGATGTGAATCTCCTCGTTGATGCGTGGATCTGAATTGTGATGCGTTCTTCGCTTGCACGAGATCTAGATCTGAATTTTCTTCTTTGCCAATGCTCGGATCTGTGCAAAAGCTCTCGCGAATCTCAGCCTCAAACTCAAAAAATTCTAACCTTGAATAATGAGACCCCCCTGGCCTATTTATAGCTAAATGAGAGAGAGGGGGTTTAAAATTGGTTACGGGTGCTCATGGCTCGGCCTCAGCCAAGGCCGAGCTGTCTCGGCCTTGGCTGAGACTTTTCGGTCTTGGTTGAGTCTCCTCAACATCTGGCCTTGCTCGCAACCTTGTTCAGGTAATGTTTGAACCTGATTTATCTAGTTGCCTCAATTCCTAAGCCTGATTGACTGTTTCGTCAATTCTGGAATTTGGTTGACTCAGTTCCGTCGTCGTTCAAGTCCAGTTGATCCCGTCTTGTTGACGTTTAAATCCGGTTGATTTGTTTTGTTGAAACTCACTGATCTGAAGCTTCGTCATTGGATTTATTCTACGATTCGTCGCTTCACTGATTCGCACGCCTTGCCGATTCGCTGCATGTGTTCGTCGACTCCCTTTATGCCCTTTGCGGCGTGGTTACGTCGTCAGCGATTCTTTGTCACATCGTCGGATGAGTTGTCGATTGCCAATCCATCATCACGAGTCATGTTCGGGCACTGATAGGCAATTTTTAATGCCTACAATTGGTAAATAATTTTGTGGAATCCAAACTTCACGATTTCATGAGCAGTGGCCCACGATTTTCAGCCATTTTAAATCATTTCGACCCATTGGCAAATAATTTCATGGAGGTTGAAATTCATGATTTCATGAGCAAAAACCCACGATTATTGGCCATTTTAAGTCATTTTCACCAATTAGTAAATAATTTCATGGAGACCGAAATTCACAATTTCATAAGCAAAAACACATGATTTTTGGCTATTTTTAGTCATTTCAAACTATTAACAAATAATTTCGTGGAGACTAAAATTCACCAATTCGTGAGCTATGACCCATGATTATTAGACATTTTTAACCAATTAGTAAATGATTTCGTAGAGTCTAAACTTCACGATTTCATAAACTATAACCTAGTATTTTCGGCCATTTTTATTTCTTCAATCTATTGGCAAGTAATTTCACTGAGGCCAAAGTTCATTATTTCATGAGCTATAACCCACAATTTTTGGCTATTTTTTCATTTCGACCCATTGGGCAATATTTCTGCATAGACAAAAATTCAGATTTTGTGCCTCATAACCCATGATTTTGGCTATTTTTACTCATTTAGACCTATTGGCAAATAATTTTGCGAAAGCCAAATTCACAGTTTCATGAGCTATAATCCATGATGTTTAGAAATTTTTTAATCGTTTCGACCTGTCGGCAAATAAATTTGCAGGGGTAAAAAATTTACAATTTCATGACCTATAACCCACGATCTTTTACCATTTGTAGTCGTTTCGACCCACGGGCAAGTAATTTCGCGGAGGCCATAATTAAAGATCTCATAACTTATAACGCATGATTTTTTGCCATTACTAGTCACATCAACCCAATGGAAAATAACCTCACGAAGGCTAAAATTCACAATATAATGGGCTATAACCAACAATTTTTGGCAATTTTTAGTCGTTCCTTTCCGTTGGCAAATAATTTCATAGAGGCTAAAATTCATAATTTCATGAGCAAAAACCCAGTATATTTGGTCAATTTTAGTCATTTCGAGCCATTGACAAATAATTTTGTGGAGACCAAAAATCACGAATTAATGAGCTATAGTCCATGATTATCAGATATGTTTAGTCATTTCTAACCATTGGTAAATAATTTTGTAGAGTCTAAAACTTCACGATCTTATAAACTATAACCCACTGTTTTTTGCCATTTTTATTTTTTCAACCTATTGGCAATAATTTTACCGAGGCTAAAATTCATGATTTCATGAGCTATAACGCATAATTTTTGGCTATTCTTTCATTTCAACCCATTAGCTAATATTTCTACATAGACAAAATATCATGATTTTGTGGGCCATAACCCATGATTTTGGCCATTTTTAGTCGTTTTGACCCATTGGCAAATAATTCTGTGGAGATTAAAATTTATTATTTCACGAGCTATAACCCGTGACTTTTGAAAAATTTTAGCCATTTCAACCCGTTAGTAAATAAATTTGCAAGTGCAGAAAATTCACGATTTTCATGAGGTATAACTCACGATCTTTTGCCATTTGTAGTCATTTCGACTCGTTGACAAGTAATTTCATGGAGGCCATAACTAATGATCTCATGAGCTATAATTCATGGTTTTTTGCCCTAGTCACATCAACCCAATGGCAAATAATTTCACGAGGGCCGAATTTCACAATTTAATGGGCTATATTCAACAATTTTTGGTAATTTTTAGTTGCTTCGACCCATTGGTAAACAATTTTGTTGGGGACAAAATTCATGATTTCATGAGCTATAACCTGAGATTTTTCACTATTCTTTTCATTTCGACCCATTGGCAAATAACTCCACAGAGATCAAAATTCGTAATTTCATGAGCAACATCCCACCAATTTTTGTCATGGTTAGTCATTTCGGCACATTAGCAAATAAATTTGCGGAGGCCCTAATTAGTGATTTCATGAGCTATAACCAATAATTTTTAGCTATTTTTAGTTATTTCGACCAGTTGGCAAATAATTTCACAGAGGCTAACTTTCATGATTTCATGAGCTATAACCTTTAATTTTTTTATTATTTTCATTCATTTCAACCCATTGGCAAATAATTTCACGCAGGCTGAAATTCATGATTTTGCTGTGACCTTTGATTTTTGGCCATTTTCGGTCATTCTGCCTCATTAGTATATTGTTTTATGGAGGCCAAAATTCACAATTTCATAAACTATAACCCACAATTATTGAATATTTCTAGTTGTTTCGAACCATTGGTAAATAATTTTGCGGAGTCCATACTTCTCGATTTCTGAGCTAAATAACCTACGATTTTTTGTTTGTTTTAGTCGTTTTGACCTATTAGCATGTAACTCTGCAAAAACCAAAATTAACGACTTCATGAGTTATAACCCATGTTTTTGGTACATTTTTAGTTGTTATAATATGTTGGCAAGTAATTTTGTGGAAGCTAAAATTCACGATTTCATGAGCTATAATGCATGATTTTTTGTCATTATTTTTATTTCGACCTAGTGGTAAATAATTCCTTGGAGATCAAAATTCACAATTTCGTGAGTTTTAACCCTCAATTTTGGCCATTTCTAGTCGTTACGACCTGTTGGTAAATAATTTTGTGGATGTCAAACTTCACGATTTTATGAGCTATAACACATTATTTTTGGCTATTTTTGTTCATTTTGGCCCATTGGAAAGTTATTTTGCAAAAACCAAAATTCACAATTTTGTGAGCTATAACTCATAATTTTTGGCCATTTAGTCATTTCGACCCGTTAGCAAATAATTTTGCAAAGGCTAAATTCACGATTTCATGAGTTATAACCCATGATTATTGAATATTTTTAGTTGTTTTGAATATTTGATAAATAATTTTACAAAGTCTAAACTTCACGATTTCTTGAGCAATGACCCATGATTTTTTGCCATTTTTAGTCATTTTACCCAACTGGCAAATAATTTCATGGGGGGCCAAATTCAAGATTTCATGAGCAAAAACCCACCATTTTTGGCTATTTTTAATCATTTTGAATCGTTGGCAAATGAGTTTATGGAGACCAAATTCACATTCATGAGCTATAACCCACAATTATTAGACATTTTTAATAGCTTCGAACCATTGGTAAATAATTTTACGAAGTCTAAACTTAATGATATCAAAAACTATAACCCACTATTTTTGGCCTTTTTTAACCCATAGGAAAGTTATTTCGTGGAGGCCAAAATTCATAATTTCACGAGCTATAACCCATAATTTTTGGCTATTTTTTTGTTTCCACCCATTGGCCAATTTTTGTGCATAGTAAAAATTCATAATTTTATGAGCCATAACCCATGATTTTCACCATTTTTAGTCATTTCGACCCATTGATAAATAATTCCGTGGAGAGCAAAGTTCACAATTTTATGAACTATAACCCATAATTTTTCAAAATTTTTAGTCATTTTACCCGTTGATAAATAAATTTATGGAGGTAAAAAATTCACGATTTCATGAAATATAACCCACAATTTTTTGCTATTTTAGTCATTTCAACCCATTTGCAAATAATTTCATGAAAGCCAAAATTCATGATTTTGTTAGTTATAACATGCGATTTTTTTACCACTTCTATCCAATTCGATCCATTGACAAATAATTTCATGAGTACTCATAATTTTTGACCATTTAGTCATTTTGACTTGCTGGCATATAATTTTGTTGAGGTCAAAATTCATGATTTTGTGATTTATAACCCACGATGTTTTACCATTTTTAGTCATTTTGATCCCATTGGCAATTAGTTTTGCGGAGCATAGCGTTTGTGGTTTCATGAGCTACAACCCACGATTCTTAGCTATTTGTAGTCATTTCAACCCATTGGCAAATATTTTCTTAGTGCCCAAAATTAAAGATTTCATGTGCTATAGCCCATGATTTTTGGCCATTTTTAGTCGTTTTGACTGAATGGTAAATAATTTCCCATAGGTCAAAATTCATGATTTCATGAGCTCTTAACCATGATTTTTAATCATTTTTATTCGTGAGTTATAGCTCATGACATCGTGAAATTTAGCCTCCGCAAAATTATTTGCTAATGGATCAAAATGACTAAAATTAGCCTAAAATTGTGAGGTATAGGTCATGAAATCGTAAATTTTAGACTCCACAAAATTATTTTTCAATAGACGAAAGAACTACAAATAGCCAAAAATCGAGCCTATAGCTTATGAAATAATGGATTTTGGCCAAATATACACGCATACAAAAAATTGTGGCATATTAACCGTCCTATAACCACAATTGTGGGTTATAACTCATGAAACAACTAAAAATTATATACCATTTTTAGTCATCCGACCCATTGGTAAAAATTTCATTGAGGCCAAAATTTATAATTTAATGAGCCATATCCCATTATTTTTTGCATTTTTTTAGTCATTTGGCAAATGATTTTGCGGTGGCTAAAATTTCACGAGCTGTTAACCACTATTTTTTGGTTATTTTTAGCTCATGAAATTGTGAAGTTTGGACTGTGAAAATTATTTGCCAATAAATCGAAACGATTAAGAATGGTAAAAATAATGGATTATAATTCATGGAATCGTGAATTTTAGCCACCGCTAAATTATTTGCCAATGGGACGAAATGACAAAAAATAAAAAAAATGGTGGCTTATATCTCATGAAATCATGAAATTTAGCCTTTGCGAAATTTTTTGCTAATGGGTCGAAATGAATAAAAATGGATAAAAATTGTGGGTTATAGATCATGAAAATGTGAATTTTGGCTACCGCAAAATTATTGGCCATTGGTCGAAATAACTTAAAATGGCCAAAAATCATAGGTTATATAGCCCATGAAATCGTAAATTTTTGCCTCCATGATTTGTTTTTCCAAGGGGTCGAAACATCTGAAAATGGCTAAAAATTTTAGGTTACAGCTCATGATTCGTGAATTTTGGCCTATTATTCATGTAATTTTTCATTCATTGAGTATAATCATTTGTTATAATCCATAAAAATCGTGAAATTTTTTTTACGCATGATTAATTGCCATTAGGTTATAGCTCATGAAACGATTTTCATGCACTATAATCAATTATTTTTATAATTTTCATTCATTGACCAAATAACAAATATGTATGTATAGCTTAAAATTCATAATTTCATGGGCTTTAACCCACAAACTTTTATTTCCATTTTTTACTATTTTTGCCTAATGGCAATTAGTGAAGCGTACACTTCAATGTTCACAATTTTCATGAGTTATAACCCACCATTTTTGGGCATTTTCATTTATTTCGACCCAATGTAACAACTTATGTGTACTACATAATCACGGGTTTTATGAGATATGATCCATGATTTTAATTACTTTTTATTTGTTTTGATCCAATAACAATAAGTAGTCGTACTTCAGAATTCACAAATTTTATTGGTTATAACACACGATTTTTGTCCATTTTTGTTCATTTTGACCCAATAGCAATTAACAAAGCAAACTTGCGATTTCATGGGCTAACCCACTATATTTGCTTATTTACATTCATTTCGACCCAATGACAATCAATCATGCATGTGTACCAAAATATCATGCTTTTATGGGTTTGTGCAATTTGCAAAATTTAGCATTCTTCTATACAAATTGAAGATTCTAATTTGAAACAATAATTATGTATATTGTTGTTATACTGAACTTGATAGTACATTGTGGAATTAAAATTTTAAATTAATGGACATTATATGGTGCAATGTATATACACATCCACGTGACTTGGGTTCATGTATGCATATCTAATAAGATTTCATGATTACACAGTAGGAAAGTTGCAAATCTTAGACTCCAGATTCATTGTTTCCGCCACATCTATGCAATGTATATTTTGCAATGTATGTTATCTATAAATTGAGAGGGAGAGACAAGAAAATACTATGAGAAACATTTATTTTGGATTCCTTTTTTCATGTTTTTGTGCTTTTTAAGTTCGCAAAAACGTTTTGCCAACTGGCAAAGTTTCCTGTTCTCGGTGGTGCAGGAGGATGAGAATTGGCCTTGTTGTTCTTCTGAAGCTCAGAGTTCAATCCCAACGGCAACGTTTTTATTTTAAATTGTGTCTAGGCATTAAATATAAAAGATAGTTTCTCTGATAAAAACATCACACATATTTTTTCTTAGTTTATTATGCACCGAAATTGTGTTAGAATTTCTTTCGTTATTTTATTTTCTTCTTTCTTTTATTGGCTTTTTTTAGAGGTACCATCTCCAAATCCAACCCCCCACCTGGTCACCCCCATCCCCCCTCTAACCCACACACGCACCTACACACCCGTCTTTTTTTTTCTTTCTATTAATGAAACGTTCGTTAAATCACCCAAAAGTTCAAGAAATGATTTAATGAGAATTAGAAAGACTTGGGCATGAACCAAATTTATCACATCTGCAATTCATCATAGCAACAAAGGTCTTTTTTACACCTCCCTGTCTCTTCATCTTATTTTAGTAATGCAGTCTTCTTTTATGACTACATATTTGGGGTGTTTTCTGCAATAAATAGAAGAAGCAGCAACAAACTCCAAACACCACCAAAATAAACTGCATTATTTATCATGATCTTTGAGTACTGGGATCTATCCACAATTATTCCAATATTACCAAAAGAAACTGCATTATTTATCATGATTTTTGACTACAAGGGTCTATCCGCAATTGTTCCAATATTTTTCTCTTGTAAACTGTAAAATGCAAGTTTTTTTTATAACCCAGCCCGGAATGGAACCCAAGACCGTGGGAGCCATATTAGAACCTCCCAACTAGTCGAGTCAGCTGCAGTGGGTTGATGTTATTTTACATCAAGAATCTTACACTGTAGACAATGATTAGTATATGTTTATGAAGCCCCCAATGTTTAGTGACTTTAGTCCCATGTGGGGAAAACAAAGAGAAATTTGATGGTTTAAATATTAGTTTAAGGATCCAAGTATAGCATCAACTAGTTGATTTTAACAGTGGTTTGAGCTATACAACGCACTATACTCAATGAGTCTCACGCTTACATCACACCAGTGGGCTCGCGGACCTAGGGCGTGACAGTGTTAATGTGTCCAACTGTGTGTAATCTTTTTCTTTTGAATAAATTTCTTTCTTTCTCAATGATTTATTGCTTGTTCAAGAAAAGAGCTAACTGAACCATCCAAAAATATACAAATAAAATAAGTACTATCTCTTAAGCCCTCTTAATTATTAATAAGGACTTGGTTGACTCCTATATTATTAATTTCACCATTATGTGTTTCTAATGCATGAAGGGCCCCTTCAATTATCCTCTAATACAATTTTAAAATGAAAAAGAACTCATGCGCTTTATTTTTATGATAACTACTTTGACTCTCCATTAGACTTGGAAACAAAAGTAATAATGCTGGTGAGTCATTAGGTAAGAACTATTACTTTGCCCAAAAGCGATTGACTGCAATCTCAATGTGGCCATGTCCAGTCTTGGTGTAATACGAACATATTCTAGAGTCAATGCAAATTCATTGAGTTACAAAAGTTTGTAAGAGCATCAAGTACATCTGATATAGATAAATATATAGAAGATATTACACTCATGAACCAACATAAGGCCTTGTTCAGAAAGATACATAATCCATTCAAACTAAAGGGATTGAGTTCAAATTGATCAAAATGCAGCATAAAAGTTTATTACATCAAACCCATTTGAAGGGTGAAGAATTCAATCATTATTACATCAATTTCAAGAGAACTCTTCTTCACTTTGTCTTTTGCCATTGTTTGGATAGAAAAGCCTTCTCCTACAAGAGATGCCATGCTGTTTAGTAGGTGACTCATGAATCAATAATAAACAAGTAAAGTTTACCTTCTCACAAGGAACAAGATTGTGCCTCAACCTAAAGTTTCATGTCATTGCATCATATGCATAAACAATGATATTGGTACAAATATGCAAAGGGAATTTATAACTATAGACCAAAACTCTAGTTATATGTAGCATTCTTGTTCCAATTTTGGTGTGTTCCTTAGCTTCACTTGTTGACATGACCAAGATTCAAAGCCACCATTGAATATTTGAACATAATAGAATAGTAACACGAGGGAAAAAAATTCAACTACACCATCAACCATATTAAGGATGAATCGAAATGCATTTTCAGACAAATTTCTGATTCTTTTGTCAAAATTCTACTGTTTGACTGTTTCAGATGGATATTTGCTGAATATTTGTTCAATTATATCTATTTATTATCATGTTGACGATTTTGAAAACTTTGGTTTACAGCACATGGAAAAAGGAGTAGATAGATGAGTAATCAAGGTTCTAACATGGTTTCATCACTTTGGAATGTTTCGTTCCTGTAAAAATGACACGAAAATGGATGGCATACGCAAAAGAAATCCTGACCAATTCTTAGAAATAAGACATCAACAAAAAAATATTGTAAACATATGAAAAGTTAATGCATAACTAAATGAAGAATTTGTTACTGTGACATTCTTGTTTTCCCATTTTCTCACTTGTATGCTCTACTCGTGGATTATGTACCAAGACAAATATCGATGGCTTGAACACTAGAAACAGAACTGCAGCTACCCCGTCAACCATTACACCTATGAAACTGAAATGGAAGTTAGCAGAACTTCCTGCTCTAATAGAAGGTTAATTTCAAATTTCTATACTTCCAATTGCTGCATCTGATTTTGTCTGCTCATTCATAATGTTGAACATGCTGATAAAGTGGGTAATTCGGCAAAAAGGTTGTTACCTACAAAGAATAAGCTAGTGATTCAATCTAAAGTTCCTTGTCATTGTGCCATGTGCAAACAAAAAGATATTGGTGTTAATATAAAGAGGAACTTACAAGATCAAAAGTTATTTTATGTACAATATTGTTGTTTACCAGTTTTTGTGTGTCCTATATGATTTACTTCTTCACAAACCAAAGTTCGCTCGCCTCCATTAGATATCTGTTGCAACTACAAAGTTTACAACAATAAATATAAATGGACTGCATGTTCGGACAAATTCATGATCTTAGACCAATATTCTGGTATTCAACTGTATCTGCTTGTTAATAATGTTGATAATGCTGAAAAGGTGCAACTGATAACACGATATAATAATCATAATTAGGTAAGTGCATACGCCATTATATAGCAAGAGTAATTACTTTGAATATTTGTTTGTTTGATTGATATATATTTGTCATAATATCAAAGACCCTGAAAAGTTTGTTTATGAGCACATGGTTAAAGGAGTAGGTTGATGCGTAAACAAGGTTCCTAGCCTCGATTCACCGTTTTAGAATGTTTCGCTTCCACAAGAATGAAAATGGATGCCATAAGCAAAGTTCATGCATAATTAGATTCACCATATGAAGAGTTCTTGCATGACTAGATCGAGAGTTTGATTAACGTAACGTTATCGTTTTCGTCTGTGGAAAGCTCTCTTTCTTTCAGTGATCATGGTCCAAAGGCAGCCTTGGAAACATCTGACCTAGTGTAAATTGTTTCAACGCGAAAAGTAGAATTGCAACTACATCATCAACCATTGTACATATGCAACCAATTCAGGGAAATTCATTACCCTTGGAAGTTTTCAAATTTTTATAGTACATTCGACTGTATCTGTTTGTTCACAATGTTGAACATGCTCAAAAGTTGGGCAATTGTGCAAAAGGAGGAGAGGATTAGGTAGATGCTTACGCCATTTTGTATAAATAAATGATATAATTACATAATCTGGGTCTGGTAACTTTGGTTGATTACACCTGTTTATAATCATAATGTCTACGAAACTGAAAGTTTTGTTACCTCGGAAACAGTAAAAAGGTAGAAAAAATTGGTTCTTCACTGATATAGAGTTAAATTTGTTTTGTTACACTTGTGTATTTCACTTTAACCTTTCTTACGGAGGACAAGGTACACAGGAGTTGGTGGATAAACAGTAGGACATGGTAAATTCAATCAAAGCAAGGAAAGTGTCATAGTCGAGCAGAGGAAAAATCATTATGCTTAATGATCCCTTTAATAAATATTGATAAACAGAATTTTTTACGGATATATTTAGTGTTACTTTAGAGTTTAAACTCTTTAATATTGAGTCTAACTTCTAAAATTAGGAATGTCACAAGTCGCACCTTCTGAATATAGAGTTTAAATTCCAAAATATATACCAACAAGCTTTCTCTAGACTTTTAGCAAATTATTGCCCTTTTCAACTGTCACCCCTGTTTCCTTACAAACTTTTCCCATCAGTACTTATGAATGCAAGGAAAAATAAAAGTATAAAGGAAAAGGAAAGGAAATTTATATTTCGAGTGACAAGGTTTAGCATAAGAAACTGTACTTTGCATTTTCCATTTATATAGCATTAAGGAAAAAGGAAATTCAGTGCATGTTATAACAAGCTTCTACAACAAAATTCTATGAGCTAGTTCTTCATAGTTTGATCACAACAAGTGGTATCCTTTTACGTAGGTTGATCAAACAAGGCCAAATTAATTGTAGAGAAAAGATTATTGAGAGCATGATATTAACGGACAATAGATTAAATAGAGATCAGTGAAAACACTTCGATAACAGTTTGACCAAGTTTCAGCAAAACCAATATTTTTGGCAAATACCAAGTTTAAACAAAATTAACGGACGATAATGGACAAAAGTCATGGGTTAATAGACCATAAAAATTGCAACTATTTAGGTTCGCAGAATTAATTGCAATTGGCTCGAAACAAACAAAAATTATGGACTATAGCCCATGAAAATACAAATTTCAATGTATACTTATTTGTCATTGGGTCAAAGAACGAAAATTAACGAAAAACATGGATTATAGTCCATGAAAATTAAGATTTTTTATGAGAAATTTTACTGGCCACTTGTTTCGTTGTCAAGAAAAAATTTATGGATTAAAGGCATGTTTCGTTGTCAAGAAAACCAAGAAAAAATGATTATAGGAAATTGATTTCCTATAACCATTTCCCTTCCTTTGTTTTATTGAGGAAAAAAAGGACAATAAAAATGTATATGTAGGACCCACCTCTAGAAATGTAAATAGTGCATCGGCTCCCAAACAAGAAAACCCATTCCCAGAAAAAAGAGCTAGAAATGGGTTTGGAAAAGGAAAAATGGGTCCCACAACCCATTTCCCATAGATCATTTCAAAGAATTAGATTTTTGGGAAATAGGTCAAAACTGGACGAATTTTGAGTGTTAAAACCTATGAAAATAGTTAAAATTTGAAAATCATGATTTTTGAAAGAAAATTGAACAAACTGTTGGTTAAAGCCCATGAAAATCTCGATTTTTGAAGTAAGAAACTTAATTGCCATTAGGTCAAAATGAGCAAACTTTAACAAAAATCATGGGTTATAACACATGAAATTTGCGAATTTTGAAAATCATGGGTAATAGTCCATGAAAATCTTGAATTTTGAAGTTTGCATAATTAATTGTTATTGGGTCAAAATAAATGAAAATTGATAAAAAATCATGAATTGCAGGCTTATAGCCCATGAAAACAGTAAATTTCGAAGCACGTATAGTTATTTGCCATTGCGACCAAACGAACAAAAGTTATCAAAAACATGGGCTATACCTCATCAAAATTGTTTATTATCAAGTAGTTATAATTAATTACCATTGGGTCAAATGACCGATAATGGACAAAAGTTGTGGGTTAGCCCATAAAAATAGTGAGTGTTGAAGTTCACCCAATTGACTGCAATTGGATCGAAACAAAATAAAGGGACAAAAATCATGGACTAAACCCATGAAAATCATAAGTTTTGAATTACGCATACTTATTTGTCATTTGGTTGAAAAATAAAAATTGACAAAAATCATGGGAAGTCCTTGAAAATCACGATTTTTTATGAAAAAATTTTAATTGTCATTGGGTCAAAATGGACGAAAATAAGCAAAATAATGGATTATAGCCCATGCAATCGCGTAAGTGGAAATATGCTTATTGCTTAGTTAATTGTCATTGGGTCAAAATGAACAAAAATTGTGGATTATAACCAATGAAATTCGTGAAATTTGACGTATGCATAAATTTTTTTTGGGTTCAAATGACTAAAAATTAACAAAAATTGTGGGTTACAGTCCATGAAACTCATAAATTTTGAAGGTTGCTGATTCTGTAGACTCTAGATTCATTATTTTTGCCCAGGTACACTCATCCACTAAAGCATTTGACAAGGGATTTTAACTATAAATTTAAATGGAGTCACGATACTCTCAGAAACAATTTTTTAGGTACTTTCATTAATGTTTTTGTACATTTTGGATTAGCAAAATGTTTCAACAAGGGGAAACAGTTTTAAATCTTGGTGATGCGGAAGGATGGAGGATGAGAAGTTGGCTTTTTGTCCTTTTGATGCTCAGAGTTCAATCCCAATAGTGATGCAGGCATTTGCTGAGGTATCAAACAGGACGGAAATCTCTAATTCTCATAATTGAACACTTAAACCAAAAGCAATGCAATATGTGAGGCCTTATAGAGATTCTCCAAGCTAAGTGGTAATGATGAGAGCTCATGGATTTTACAAGCTGAATTTTTATTTTTATTTTTATTTTGTTTCATTTTCTTCTTTTCTCTTTTTTTTTTTATTTTGAGGTTTTAAATAATGAATATTTAGGAAAAAATGAAAACTTGTATTGATGGAAAATTACTCTACGCCTTTGAAATTTACCATAATAACTTCAGGTTTGGCCTTTCCGTTTGCTAATACAACCTACATTATGATTGTAGGTTCGGGGTTAATTTAGCAGGACAAGACGCAGCAGCAGCTACACCAGCCGCAAAAGATTCAAATTGAAAGCACAACAATCAAAATTATATGCTTCAATTTTATGAATTTCAATAAATCATTTCTACTAATTTTGCTTGTAAAATGCAAAATGTAACTAGTTAGATGTTCAACTCATTTTACAAGAAGAATCTTACTTCGTGAAGAATGATAGAGAAATGTTCATCAGTTCATGCATTCAAGTGCACTTTTTTCTCAAAAATTGTCCACTCATTCTGATTAATTTCCTTGCTAAGAAAATAAGTAGTGGTTGTCAGGAAGATATTATAGAGATTCAAGGGTAGATTAAACCTTCTCACGCCATTTTCCGTTATCGATATGTCTGAAAGGGTTAATAACGAAACCTAACACCTTCACCTAAACGTGTGTCCATGTGAGATTTCAATTTCATAAACAAAGAAAAGAATTGTCCTTTATTTTCATGATAACTAATTTAACTCCACATTAGACCCAGAAACAAAAGTCCAAAACTAACAGTATAATGTACCTAGGGCTGTGCATGGTTCGGTCCAAACCAAAAAAACCGACCAAACCGACCGAAATTTAACAGTTCGGGTCGGCTTTATTTAAAGAGCAGTTCAGGTCGGGTTGAAAACTTCCCAACCCGACCCATCCGAACCGACCGCACCCACTCATATACCCATAACCCATTACCCAATTCCTCATTCCCTTACGTTCGATTCATAACCCTAATATCTCTCCCCACTGAGCCCACTCGCTATCGCCTCTCCCTCTTCAACTTGCCAACCGCCTCCAACGCGTCGGCGTCGTCACTCGTCACCTCCAACTCGCCGACAGTAGCTTTGATTCTTTGATCTTCTCGCCTCTCCCTCTTCCCTCTTCAGATTTTCTTCATCACTTTAAGCTTGCTGACCGCCTCCACTCGCCGACGTCGCCTCCTAGTCGCCGCCTTGCCGTCGGATCGGATTTCTTCATAGCCGTAGCTGATTTTCTTCATGGCCGAAGTCGAACCATCTCCTCAGGATTCATCTCCTGCTTTGGAGACAGGGACAGCCGCACCCGTAGTGGAGGTATAAACTATAATCTGAAAACCCTAATTTGATTCTATGCTTTCAGGGGGAAAAGATCCAAATTTTTCAGTTCTTCATTCATGTTAATAAACTGTAGACTAGTGAGAAATTGTTGCCTTAGCTAAAATTTATGGTTGAGATTGAATTAGTTCTTGGATTCTTGTTGTATGTTAGTAAATTGTACTGGAAATTGGAAAAGTAAAAAATCTTAAGTTCTATTTTACGCATGTTACTATGTTAGACTGTTAGTGTGCTAAAAACCCTAATTTAGTTTAAATAATTTGCAGGCTTCTCAAAAGGAGAATCCTAATGTAAATGCAAGTCAAGTTGATTCTAATCAATCTACACAAGGCTCTCAGACTTTGACTAAAAGGAAAGCATTAAAAGGAAGATCGGAGGTATGGGATCATTTTACTAAGTTTAAAGATAAAAATGGTGACCCAAAAGCAAAATGCAACTATTGTGAAAAAGTGTATTTCGCACATTGCAAAAAAAATGGTACCACATCACTACTCAATCACATGGAGTCTTGCAAAAAGCACCCACATAATGTTGACAATCGACAGAAGCTATTAAATTTACAAAAGAATCTTGATTCAGAGAGTGGGGGTAGTACGAAAATGGGAACACTTGGTAGTTGGAGTTATGATGAAAGAGCCATAAGAAAAGCCCTCAGTTATTTTATCATTTTAGACGAGCTTCCATTCAAGTTAGTAGAGGGTTTAGGGTTTAAAAATTTCATGTCCACCGCTTGCCCTAGATTTCATATTCCATCTCGTTGGACAATCCAAAGAGATTGCTATGAGATTTACCTTGAAGAAAAAAATAATTTGAAGAACTTGTTGAAAGCAACATGTCAAAGGGTGTGCCTTACAACCGATACTTGGACTTCCATTCAAAATATTAATTATATGTGTCTAACGGCACATTGGATTGATAATGATTGGAAATTGAACAAAAGAATAATAAACTTTTGTCCTATTTCGAGTCATAAAGGAGATGATCTTGGGAAGGCGGTAGAGAAGTGTTTACTAGATTGGGAAATTGAGAATGTTTTCACCATCACAGTTGATAATGCTAGTTCAAATGATACCATGGTTACATACTTAAAAAAAAGGTTCAACAATTGGGGAGGCACAATGTTGGGTGGGAAATATCTTCATATGAGATGTATTGCTCATATTATTAATCTTGTTGTTAGTGATGGGCTCAAAGATTTGGGGGTTTCCGTTGCTCGTGTTCGTTCGGCGGTGAGATATGTGAGGCAATCTCCATCTAGATTATCTAAATTCAAAACTTGCATTGAACTAGAAAAAATTGAATTTGGTTCGTCGTTATGCTTGGATGTATGCACTAGATGGAATTCCACTTTTTTGATGTTGAATATTGCTCAAAAATATGAAAAAGCTTTTGAAAGATATGGTGAAGAGGATCCCTTCTTTAGATTTGAACTAAGTAATGGAAATGGAGCTCATGGAATGCCATTGGAGGATGATTGGATTAATGTGAGAAGGTTATGCATTTTGCTTGAAAAATTTCATAAGCTAACATTACGTGTTTCAGGTTCTTCATATGTGACAAGTAATTTTTTTCTTCAAGAAATTGGTAATGTTGCTTGTGATTTGCAAAAATGGCGATTGTGTGATGATGTATCGTTTGCTAGAATTGCTAATAGAATGACAGAAAAATATGACAAGTATTGGGGAAGTTGGGAGAAGATGAACATGTTGATTTACATTGCGGCGCTTCTTGATCCACGAAATAAGGAAGATTTTGTGAGTTTTATTCTTGAGCTTACATATGGTGAGAATGAAAGTGTTGATAAGTTAAAATTCATAAAAAATGCTGCATTTGCATTGTTCAATGAGTACAAAATTAAATATGGAACTGAAATAGGTGCAAGTGGGCAAACAATTGGCGCTTCATCTAATAATATTGACAATGATGATGCTAATCAAGTAACTGATATAAGAAGTCGGTTTAAAAGACTGAAAGCCGCAAAAGGAGGTGTTGAAGCAAAATCAGAGTTGGAAAGATTTCTAAGCGAAGATGTTGAATCTGATCAAAGTAACTTTGATATTTTAGCTTATTGGAAAGTAAATAGTGTAAGGTTCCCAATTCTCTCTCGGATGGTTCGTGATGTATTGGCTATTCCCATCTCTACAGTTGCTTCTGAGTCTGCATTTAGTACGGGTGGTCGAGTACTTGATCCATTTAGGAGCTCATTGACTCCGAGAATGGTACAAAGCCTAGTATGCACTTCTGATTGGCTTCGAAATTTGTTGGCTACGCCGGGTTCAAGTAAAATTTGCTTTGAAGAAGATTTGGACGCTCTTGAGAAGTTAGATATAGGTATTTACCATGTATGTGTTTGTATTTAAGATGACTTTGATTTTTTTATTAATTTGTTATTTTTTCCCTTTCAGATTTGAGTAAGCTTTCAATTGATCCAACAATCACAGACATGTAAGAGCTTAACCATGGAAGAACATTGCACAGGTATTAATTGTTTCTTTTTTAGTATTTTACATTGCACTGAATTGAGATGATTGTGATATAACTTTTTTATTTTTCAGATTAGAGCTACCATGCCATCGAACTCTTTGATCCTGTCATAGTTGATGCCGTGTTCCCCTGCTCTGTGTTCTTCCCAATCCTTTTACTTATTCTCTTTTCTATTTTTAATTTGCTTGGATATTCAGCTTGTTGACATCTTTATATGGAACTCTTTGATCCTGTCAGATGTTTTGTTTAGCTTGTCAATTGTTCTTTTGTTGAAAAGGACAAGTATGTACTATTGCTTCATGCATTAAAATTTGTTGTCTAGCTTGCTGCCATCTTTGTGTGGAACCGGTAAAATCTACAATTATATGATTCATAAATATGCACTCACAATTATATGATTCATAAATCTGTATGTACCATTCCCCGCACCTTTCTTTATTGTATTAGCTTTGTAGTAAGAACTGATTTTCGTATGCTTTGTAGCCTTTTCTGACGAAGTTGGATGAGATGCTCAAGGCAAATCGTGCTCCTGGCAATAAGCAAGGATCGTAAGTTCCTAGAGTTATTTGATACTGAGAATATAGTGATTAACTAGTTCTTAATCATGTTATAGCATGTGGAAGCTGCTGCAAGAAACCGAGGAGGATTTTTGAGGGTTCTGAAAGAAGATCTTGGCAAGCACATAGCTGAAGCTTTTAGGGATGAGGTTTATTTCTTTATTAATTGTTTATTTTATTTTTTTATTAATTCATTGGTTTGTTCATAATTCTTGAATGTATATATTATATGCAGGTAGGGCTTGTGATGAAGTCTGTCAATTATCATCTAGACAATGTCAAGAAATGGATGACTCCCACAAAGGTAGAATATAACATAGCTACTAACACAGTATAATACATAGGAAAAATATGCTCAAAACTATTGAATTATAACACATGTTATCTTGTTTCGAATAGATTCCCATTTTTAAAAGTGAAAATATGACACATGTTACCTTGTTCATACTTGATCTTGTTGATTTTGGCTCAAAATAGTGATCTATGTAGAGATGAGGATTTCTTTTAAGACCCGGGTGTTGTGAAACTAATCATGAATTCAATTGATTTTTATGGAATTCTATACTAAATCAAGGATTAGTATAGACTAAACCCATGAAACTGTGTATGAAAATATGCGGATAGCCCCCTTTAGGGTCGCCAAATTGAAGTTACTATCCTTGTAGCTCCGTTGTTGCAGATAGACGCCCTCAGTGAAAATCTATTTTTGCAAATAGACCCCTGGGAAAGAGGGTCAAAAAAAAGCGCACTGAGGGAGTCTATCTGCAACAATAGAACTACGCTTGTAGTAAGTTCAGTGTGGCGATAGTACATGGAGTCAATCCGCGCAATTAACCCTTAAAATAATTTCTCTATAAAGATATCTAAAGATTACATGAATTGGTCATTATTTTCAGATTGCAGTTCCCCTCGGTGCTTTCCCAACAACTTGTGAACTGGTGCAGGACCCCCTTGGAGTTGTTCTTATTCTTTCTTCTTGGAATTTCCCTATAGGTACTGTTGATTTTCACTCATTTATTTAACTGCAGTGAATTAATTAAAGGGTGGTGATTGAGATAGATCCTGACCTCTGACCCACTAGATATTTTTCATTTCAAAGGTGAAAAAAGAAAACTTCATGCAGCAATTAATGCAAGTTTAGGCAAAACCACTCTTCTTGTTTAGCAATTAGTACAAGTTTAGGTAAAACCACCATTCTTGTTTAACATTTTTTATTTTTTATTTTTTTTCCCTCTTATTAGTGTTGTTACTATTCTGGTTGATAGCCAACAATAGGTAGTAGTACCACATGACATTTGACCATTGATATCCGACAACATGTAGATTAAATGCGTACGCTTAAGTTCAAAGTTTGTTGGGTTTTTTTTTTGGCGGTTGGCGAGTTGAAGAAAGGGATGGATGTGATATTCTAAGCTAAATTGGGAACTAAATTTATATGCTTTCTTTCTTACATTGGTTTGTTTTTTATTAACCATAAAAATTTCCATTTCATGCCGTGTAAAGTAATTTCTATAGCTGTATGTGACCATATACGACACGTCTAACCTTATACTAAGCGGTTAAGTGGGTTAGATATATCAAAGGGCTCTTCCACTGCACTGCAGCAATACTCTGAAGCTGTAATGAGTGTGAAGGGTTATACTTTTATACTCCACCAAGATACGGACATGGATTTTGGTGAAAGTACATGGCCCGTTTAGTCAATGACTTTTGTATTCTTTGCTTTATGTTGGTCGAGTCTGGTTTGGGTCGGCTCAAACCCGGGTAACCGGATCCACTTGCCACCCCCTATTTACCAACTATTTATACAATAGAAAGTTTGATGGGTCTAGAGATAATTCTAGGAATATTTTGTCTCTAAGATCACCTTCGTTACATGTTTCTACTTTGTCCTTGGTATGTAGAATTGGCTACTAATTTTCTTTTGTATATGGTTGGAGTGTGGGACATTTTTTTAGCAAAATGGGGCAAATCCATTCCAAAGTTACTTTTCTTGGTATCATGCATTGTCGTCAAGCCTCGAGATACTTTTGGATCGAAACGCACTCTATTGACTTTTCGACTCCCTTAATTTGTCCTTCATTACAATTAATCTAATTCGTTGGAATTGTTGTCATCCATTCCAAATTATGTTGGGTACATTGTAATAGGTATTCGATTTCTGAGTATTTGTTATGTGCCCATAACCAATTTTCATTTTATGATTTTACTTGAACATAGGAAGCTTCTGCGGTTGTATTTCTAATTATATGAGCAACACCATGTTCGTCCTTGCAAATTTTCTCGTTCTTAGATGCAAACCATGAATAATGTTCTATCTCGAGTAATGGTATAATCGACATGAAAGCCATTTTTACTATATTTCAATTTGTCTCGTGACTGTTTGATTCAGGACTTTCCTTGGAGCCGCTAATTGGAGCTATATCTTCCGGAAATGCAGTAGTCCTAAAGCCTTCAGAACTAGCTCCATCGTCGTCTGCTTTCTTAGCGAACACTATCCCGAAGTATTTGGACTCCAAAGCTGTGAAGGTTGTTCAAGGTGGCCGAGATATTGGAGAGCAGCTGTTGGAACAAAAGTGGGACAAAATATTTTTTACTGGTAAAAAAAAGTCACCTGTTTATCCTTCTTATTATTTCCCCCTTTCTTTTTTTTTTTTTTTTGATGGCTAAGGGTAATATTTCGATTAGTTTTTTAGTCACATGCTTGGCACGTGACATATCAGACTTGACCGTGTATACTTTGGAGGGGTTAAAGTGAAAATTCTTCGAGGAGATTACTTGAATAAAAGAAGTTAAGGGCGTGTCATGTGCCAAACCCCTTAAAGTTCAGGGAGGTTATGGAATTATAATAGTTAGAGAGGGGTTTATCTGCAAACCCCCCAAAGTTAAGCCAGGGTCTTCTGAAATGAACCCTTGCTCTAATTTCTAACTTACAGTGAATTTGTTTTCAAGGAAGCATGAAGGTGGGACGAATTGTGATGACAGCAGCGGCGAAACATCTAACACCAGTTGCACTCGAACTCGGGGGTAAATGTCCGGCCATTGTAGATTCTCTCTCAGGCTCCAGAGATATAAAGGTGCAATCTTAAGATGAATCACATTTACTTTTAATTGATGATGTCTTTTCGACCTACTGAGATACAACTTTTATTTCAGAAAATATATCTGCATATGTTTGTTTAGTTAATTTATTTTCTTTTCTTTGGAATTCTTTAAGGTCAGCGCGGATCGAATAGTTGCAGGAAAATGGGGTCCTTGCTATGGTCAAGCTTGTGTAGCCATTGATTATTTGCTCGTCGAAGAGAAATTTGCACCCAAGCTGGTGATCATTAATTAAGTGACTCTTACCTCTGCTTAGATGTGTAGTTGTTTATTTACATAACAGTTACCGCTACATTTACGATACTTCTTCGGCTTTAAATTTGCTACTTGTAGATTGAACTTATCAAGGGAACACTGAAGAAATTTGACATAAAACCTGAGCACTCATCCAGGATTGTCAATAAGCATCATTTCGAGAGGCTGAGTAATCTGCTGAAGAATCCTTCAGTTATGTCATCCATTGTGCACGGTGGTTCTGTGGATGATAAGAACCTGTAAATTCTTTTGAGCCCTTTTCCCCGCACCATTTTACTACCGTTTCAAGGCTAAAACAAATTAATAAATAAAATACAGGACTATCGAGCCAACTATTCTGGTAGATCCCCCGCTGGATGCTGAAATCATGACCGAAGAGATATTTGGTCCGTTGCTTCCAATTATCACTGTAAGTTATAGTTCTTAAAATGAAACAATTTTCAGTATATGAAGAAAACTGCTTAGAGCTTTGAATCTCACACTTGGTTTTTCTTAAAACAGTTGAAGAAGATTGAGGACAGTATTGGCTTTATAAGGGAAAGACCGAAGCCTCTCGTTGTCTATGCCTTCACCAACAATGAGAAACTGAGGAGACGAGTTATCGATGAAACATCATCAGGAGCTATCACTTTTAACGACTCCCTAATACAGGTATTGCATCTGCCAAAATTTGAGTCCCAGAACTTCACAAATTATAGAAAACCCAAAACTTACAAAATTGTACTAAACACTCTGAAATATTGCAAAATCCCATAAATGATGTTAACGGGTAGAGTAATAATAAGTGAATTATGACAAACCAAAATCTGTGACGAAAATTTGAATGAAGAATATTCTTGTGGAAGAACAAGACACAACAACCAGGTCATATTTTCAGACTTCTTACTCCACATTTTAATGCCATTTATCTGAGATTTTCCGATAGTTCAGAGGGTTTAGCATAATTTTGGAAGTTCAAGGAGATTTTCTCTTATTTACGAAGTTCTTGGGGGTTTTGTGAAATTCGCCCAACACTTTTAGCATTTCTTAGATTAAATATTTTGTGCTATTTATTCTTGTAGTATGCTTGTGATACGATACCATTTGGAGGAGTCGGTGAGAGTGGAATTGGGAAGTATCACGGCAAGTTCACATTTGATACATTCAGCCACGGCAAGCCAGTCTTGAAAAGGAACTTCTTAAATGAGTTTAGTTTCAGATATCCGCCATGGAGTGAGCAGAAGATAGAACTAATGAGGCGAATCTACAACTACGATTACTTGGGATTTGTTCTGGTGTGGCTCGGACTCAAGTGATGATCATCAATCTCTACATGTATCCGTTCGTCTGATGAAGACTCCTGCTATCATTTTCATTACTGAATAAGTTTCGTCGAAGTAGTGCATTTTCACATTTTCAAGTAACACGTTGATTAGAACATGGAAATAGAGTTTGTATGTGCAAGTTTCTTCAGTTTCAATTCAATAAAGTGACAATACTGGCAGAATTGAACTCTCCAATGTCTTGTGGTTGTATACTTCGATTATCTCATCCCTCCATAAACATGTCAATGAGGAAACATGTCTTGATCATATTACGCCTCTTCTTTCCCCGCCTGTTTTCTAGAGATTACGACGCCAAAACTCAGATCATCAAGAGAAAAGTGGTAAGAACAAGATATTGGGTTGGAAAACATGGACTGTGTAATTGAATCATATTCACCTTGCAGGCAAATGCGCAGACATTCCTGGCATTACATTCCGAGTGCAAGTACATGAAAATTGCCTTGCCAGCATAAGGGCTGTGTAAACTCTACCTACCATAACAAAATGGCTGTACTTAGTAGTATACATCGAAAAAAGCAAATGTAGCCAACCCCCTCGTGTTACAAAGCTACCAGAGGGCAAGTAATTGTGTATTGAACTACTTAATCCACCAAGGAGTAATCAACCAATCCTTTAGCACCAATTATTATGGTCAACCAACCTGCACAACAAGGAAACAAAGTCAGTCGATGCTAGCAGAAACAGCAAAATCTGAATACTTTTGTCTTTCAAAATTACTAAGATGGCCTGCAGGCTCCTTTGCTGCTAATATTTGGCATTTATTTTGCACTAAGCCATTAGTTCATGTTTCGAAGGCATATATTAATGTTTCGAAGGTCACTTTTATGTTGACTGGTAATTTTGCTTCATTAGACAATTCAGAGAAATAGCACCAAGAAACATCTTGCAGAGCGTAAACTTACCATGAGTCACAAGATTAAAGGGTGCGGGTTCATCTTTCGGTAGTTTGATATGGATTTGAGGAGCTGACTTCTGTACATGGTGCATCGAGAAATGTGTACTTTTTTTCTTTTCAATGGCCAATGTTTTCTCTTAATTTGAAGCAGAGAAACATCAAGTCCTAGCATGTAGTCAATAGTCGGCAGTGTTTGATGCTATTTTCCGGAAGTATTCTGTTTCTCTTTCATGGCCTCTTTTTCCAATTTCTTTTTTTCTGCTTCTGCATTACGAGCATTCTCATCCCGTGCTTTATTGAACATATTGACGAAGATGACCAAAATTGATGTCACTGTACACAACATATATGTGTTAAGTACGTGTAAGAATTCCAATTGACAAGGGAAAAAGTAATCTTACTGCAACAATGTATTTTTCTAGAGGGAAAATAAATTAATATTCATCAGGCAAACTAAGTTACCTGAAGAATGACAATAAAGGAAAGAAAGCTGGGACAACGTTCCATAAAACAAAAAACCTCAAGGTTTCATTTCATATTCACAAAATTTAATGTCAAGCAATTTTTTATGCAGCAGGTAAAGGAGAGATGTTTTCATTTTCCATCTTTTGGCAATTTCAATAGACAAAAAAATAACTTCTATTCTATTTATTTCTTCAAGCTCGTGAAAAGTGCAATTAGTAAGTGCACATAGTCATCATGGTCTCATGCAGAGAACATATAGGCTTCAGTCAAGTTCAAGTTAGAATATCCGGAACGTTTAGTCGTGACAATGTTATATTTATTCCTCTTGTCGGGTTTCCCTTGATAGGAGTATAATGTCGAGACACAGCTGTCAGAACTCACTACTCACTGGATCAAGGTCGTGCATATTTCGAGTCTAATGGTTGCAACCACTTTCGTTTAAAAGATGAAAATACTAATGAACAAATTAAACAACCACCACAACAACAAAGCCTTTATCCCAAACAGCAACCGCAACCACTTTCTTCCATTCAATTCAACCAAGGGCTATCTGTTCATAAGTTAATCATTATTGTTGGGAGAGTTGTTTATTCCCTGTTGTTTAGTCCCACAGTAGTTAGGGACCAACTCCTTTATTTCCCAAAATACTATTAATAACATCCAAGAGAGAGCTAATAATCTCTCTAGGGTTTCACATTAACATGGTATCAGAGCCACCCAATCTCTCTCCAATTTTCTAAACCCTACCCGCCACCCTCCCTTTTATATCCAACTGAAGACGCTTTTCATTTATCTCCTAAGATCTTTGGGTCTCTATTCTTTATTCACAATCATAGTCTTTAACGGACGAAGTTAGATTCAAAATCTCTTAGGGGTATTTTTCTCAGATATTCTAGGGCTCAAAAAGGGTACAGATTTTATTGCCCCTCCTTGAAACGGTATATTGTTCCTGCCGATGTTACCTTCTTTGAGAACAAACCAGGACATGTTGCTTTGATAAATCCTTAGACCCTCCCGATTATTATGACTACCTTATTATTCGGGAAATCACTGTCAATATTCCTTAAAAGACTGCTGAACAAAATAATCTACCATCCAAATTTGCGAAACCAGTTCAGGTCTATACAAGACGTACCGCTCCGCAACTTGAGCCATCATCCAAATCCACCCAAGAGCCTGATATACTAGCAAGTCAAAATGTGACCATACAGCCAAGTGCTCAGCCTACTGATGATCTTCCCATTGCCCTCCGAAAGGGTAAGCTCTTGTTCTCGGTATCCTCTTACACATTATGTCTCTTACTCTTCGTTATCTCCATCATGTTATTCTTTCATATCTTCTTTAGATTCTCATCCAGTTCCCAAGAATTTGTCAGAAGCTCTATCTAACTCAGGTTGGACGACGACAATGCAAGAAGAGATGACAGCATTAGAGCGAAACGAGACTTAGAATCTTGTTTCACTACCACCAAGAAAGAAGCGGTTGGCTACAAATGGGTTTATACTGTCAAAGTAAACCTAGATGCCTCTCTAGCTCACCTCAAATCTCGCCTAGTTACGAAGGAATATTCACAGATCTATGGCCTCGATTATATCTATACCTTCTCTCATGTAGCTAAGATGACATATATTCGCATTCTTATTTCATTTGTACCGCTTGCTACCACTCGCCACTATATCAGTTGGACGTTAAGAATGCATTCCTTAATGGCATTCTTGATGAGGAGGTTTATATGGAGCAACCACCAAGTTTTGTTGCTCAGGGGGAGTGTGGCAAAGTTTGCATGTTAAAAAAATTCCTCTGCGACTTGAAGCAATCTCCGAGGGCTTGTTCGGACGTTTTGTAGCAATCCAGACCTTTGGTCTTCATCAAGCTCAGAAAGATCACTCGGTTTTTTAAAGATTTCATGGTGGGAAGCATAGTTACACAGTATGTGGTACGTAAAGGATCATGGTAAGAATTCGGGTACGCAATTCGCCACTTAGAATATTTAGATTCATTAGGGGGTAGCTTGCTTCGATACGCAAGTTCGGTTACTGGTATGTTGCAAAAAAAATTTCAAGTGCGCTTAAAGTTTTTCAAAGTATATAGTAAAAAACTAGAAAGCTAAGTATGAAGTTTAATATTTTTTCATACAAAATACTTAAATACTTCTTTTTGATGGAATTTGTTTCTTTGTTTTGTTTTTTTCACAGAGCTTGTTTTAGAATCATGGTTTGTTTTACATTTAATTAACATATATGTTTAGTTATAGTAAAGTCATCGGTTCATATACTCTATTGTGTCTCCCTTCACTTAATTGCACACATTGCATTGCGTCTTGCGCATGTCCACTTGCGTCTTGCACACGTCTTCACATCTAGCATACTTGTAAGTGGTACGCCAATTTTGGGGAACCAGTTCGTGTATCGGGGGGAATCAGTTCGCAAATGTACAGGTAATCTGTACGCAGGAATTGTACAACAGTTCGAGGGGGTCTGGGGAACTGCGCAACGATGGTGGGAAGTGGATCCTTTTGATTGTATATGTTGATGACATTGTGATCACCAGCGACGATGCACAGGGCATTAGTTATTTGAAGAAGTATCTACTGCAATAATTTCAAACCAAAGACCTTGGATCCTTAAAATATTTTCTGGGTATCGAGGTGGCTAGATAGAAGAAGAAAATTCTCTTATCTCAGAGAAAATATATGCTTGATATGTTGCTAAATGCTGGAATGTCAAAATGCAAAGGCATTGACTCACCTATGGATGACAATGTCAAACTACTACCAACTCGGGAGGAGTTACTGGAAGATACTAAAAAATACAGACGACTAGTAGGGACACTAAACTACCTAACAGTCACGAGACCAAGTATTGCATTTTCTATTAGTGTAGTTAGTCAGTTTCTCTTGACACCTAGGAAACCTCATATGAAAGTTGTAAAGAGGATTCTTAGGTATCTTAAGAAAACTCCAAGAAATGGAGTACTCTATTCAAAGAGCGATCACACGAGAGTTGCAGAATTCTCAAATACAAATTAGGCAAGATCTCCAAGAACAGACGGTCAACTACTGGGTATTGTGTGTTTCTTAGAGGAAATCTAGTATCATGAAAGAGTAAAAAAAACGTGTAGTCTCTCTATCTATAGCTGAGTCTGAGTATCGAGCCATGACGAATTTGACTTGCAAGCTGGTTTGGATTAGAGATATATTAACAGAGATTGGTTATCCTCCGAAGTATCTCAAGAGCTTGTATGGGGCTAACAAAGCTGTCATTCACATAGCTGAGAATCCGTTGTTTCATGAGAGGACAAAACACATAAAGATTGATTGCCACTTGATTTATGAGATGATGGAGAATAGAATCATTAGAGCCAAACACATACCATCAGACATCAACTTGCAGACATTCTCACAAAACCTCTTAGGAGAACACATATAATTTCATTTGTAACAAGCTGGGCATGTACAATATGTGTGCTCAGCTTGAGAGGGCGCGTTAAGAGCAATGTTTTAAAAAATCAAAAGCACAAGGCGAAGCAGTAGACCCTTTAATGAAGCGAGACGTAAGCTTCAAAGCATGAGGCATAAGCAAATTTATGAGCATATAATATATAGTGGTATAATAATTACAAATATATGCATATAGTCCTGATTAGTAAATAAGAATTAAATAAGTGGAATATAGAAAATAATCATAATAAACTAAGCTACATGCATAACATGTATATGTTATTTACACTCACCTAGTCATAATGGAAATACATATGGGCATTTTAATGTTAGTTAAAAATTCTTTTATATCTTTCTATCTTGTCTAAAACGTGCGCTTCAAAAGAAAAGAGCTTTATGCAGCGTGAAGCGCATACTTCAGAGCGATGAGGCGTAAGCTTCAAGAGATAAACAGCTTCACTCTGGAGTTTCGAAGCGTTTAACCTTCACAAAGTTGCAAAGCGAGTTTCGAAGAGAGTTTCAAAAAAGCTTTTTCAAACATTGGTTGAGAGAATTATTTATTCCTTGTTGTATAGTCCCACATTGGTTAGGGACAAACTCATTTGTTTCCCAAAACACTATTAATTACATCCAAGTGAGCGCTAATAATCTCTCTACAGTTTCACATTAACAATTAGCATATATTATTAACTGATTTTCTGTTCATTTTTTCTATTTGTAAAAAAGCATCTTTTTTAGACTCCTTTTTGCTAATTCCTGCTATAGCATCTGAAAAAAATTTCCCTTTTTTATTTATTTATTTTTCTTTCCTTCTCAACACACCTTTTCTTTTTCATTATTTCATCATCTTATCTACGAAAAAAGAGCAAATTTAAAAGGGAAAAGGAAAACTGTAAAGAGGTTAATATTTGTATAAACCCCAGGATCAGAATCTGAATAAAGAACTCCAATTCTGAGACATCTCCCGTGACACAATGAAGAGAAATCAGAACCTTCATAAATGATGAAAAGTTATATCAGAGTGCAATTCATGTTCATAGCTTCTTCCCCTTGGATTCCCAAGCTTTAGGGAACTGTAAGGCAGGGAAGACGATCATGAAAAGTGCTCCACTGCAACAATACTAATCCTATAGTAATGGGAAAAAAATCCCATAAATGAATTTTCTTTAGCAAACTTATTATTTAGAAACTCAATATCATTTGAAAATATCAATGCCAAATTCACTAGAAACAGGAATTTTTTGTAGTAATATGCCCCTAATAATTACTTCCAATGAACAATAATAGCAAGTAAAACCATCAATCGTTTCTTATTGAAAACAACAGAACGCATAATCAAAGTAGAGAGACAGCTAACCTTGCTCGAATGGACAGCGGGCCGGATCTTCCCCAAAATACTGTGCCAGCGAATCCGCACTTCTTCCCTGAAAAGAGATCAGTTAAAATGTGAATCAGGTTGAAAAAATTCATATGAACAAATCAGCAAGACAACACTGTAGTCAAACTAACCACTTCAGAGTACAATGATATAAGTGACCTCACATCAGCCTCTGCAGTATCAAGAAAATTCTTCAAGGCCTGCACAGAAACAGTTTAGTTTTCAGATCTCCCAAATTCATGCTCAGTGTTAAGTAATCAAATAACCACTGGCAATTCAAAAGCTGTCACAAAAAAGACAAAGAACTAGATGCATTCCAGTATTAAAGTATTTCAGAAAAATTATTCTGTCAAACAGGAAATTGGAATGAGGGCAACTCCTCCATCAAATGTTTAGCAGCCAAAACATAAGCAGCACATGGGAAAGCATACATGTGCCAAGAGGTTGAGAGATACTAAATCAGCCAAATCTTAAGAATTCATATGACGTTCATAAGTCGTTAATTCCAAGGGGGAAAACTCGCGTCTAGCAACAAAATAGATTACAATAAGCAAAAAAAACTCAAGCTACAGTCCAAGTGCTTCAGAGCTAAAGAAATCAGCCAAATTCTAGGACTCCATATGAACTTCATAGATACGTAAGAGCCAAAGAAAAGAAAACTCAAATTAATAGTATTTATTAGAGAGAGTACAAAAAACATTACAAGCCTGACTGCCTGAGGACAACATTTAATGTGATTCCTCTTATATTTACCTATAGAAAAGTGAGGCGGTGGACCCTTGTAAGTCTTAACTAATTAATATTTTGTTTAGGAGAGCATGCCGTGTGTGCTTCACAATGAGGATAGATGCATAAAGAAAAACTTTTTTAAGACAAGGAGCAGGAGAAATTAATGAAGGTGCAAATACATAATAGAAGAAAGGTAAGGAGCAACATCCTGACTCTCCTGTTTGGGTTTGTCGCATTTATAGAGACCAGTCTGAGTAATAATATGTTAGTTAACCCCTAACTGCTAATATTTTAAGCTCGTCACATGGTTCTGACTACAAAAAAAAAAATCTGTCGCGGTCCAGCGTGAAAAAAGGACATAGGTGCATAGACCTCTGTTATTAGAACTCATCACTCCACAGAAACAACTTTGTGATGAGTTAATGAGGCCAAAAGTACACAACCTAAAGGCATAAGCTGAACTTTTAACTTCCATGTTTCATGGTAAAAGGAGCCGGCTTATGCAAGTGAAGCAAAGAACATACTACTGCAGTTATTCAGGAAAAGATTTTGAGAAGGAACTGTCTCATGGACTACTCACCTTCCGGAAGCCCATGGAAATAGCACCATCATTTTCAGAAGCAGTGAGTTCTTGTTCAACCTTTTCAAGACCCTTACTTACAGCTTGCATTTCTTCAGCTACCATTTTCAGTTGGATCTTGGAAATGTTTCAGAAACATTGTGAACAATCAGAACAACTATTAAATCTTCTATAAACGTAAATCTTTTAAAAATCATTACGTTTGCTGCAGGAAAAAGGAAAAGTACCTTGGAAGCTGCTTCTAGATGATGTAAGTCCTTATGAAAATCAAGTAGCTCAGGCATTTTCTCTGCAAGCAGCTGAAAAGAAAACAGATCATTTGCAAGTCCTCCCAACCAAGCTGATTATAAAACACATAATTAGCAAGTCTTCCCAACCAAGCTGATTTTCATAAATCAATACTTTTTACTGTTGGGAGAATAGGCGTAGTCTACTCAAGCAAGATTTGAACGCTATGCAGAGAGGTACCACTGTGCTGCAGTGGCACTTGATTTTTGAACTCGTACTATACAAATAAAAGAATTAGCATGAGGTGTAACTGGAAATTAAGTAATCATCAATGGAAATATTAATAATGCTTGGCAGAATATGGAAATGACATTATATGTAAAGAAAAGGGAAATCAAAGACAAAAAAAAAAAAGTAAAATCAACAATGAGGATCTTATGAGCATGTTGTAATCAGAATAATGAGTTATAACTGTAAATTAATCATCAAGGACTATTATAAAGCATGGCTAAAAATATGGCAAAAGCATTACTCAGAGAAAAATAAGGGAATCAAAGATGAGAAAAATGTTGGACAAGTAAAACAAAATTTAGGGATCCTTATTGGAAAAATAGGTGACAGTGGATCAGGAATATGATATGCAGAAGCAAATGCCAAAGGATGAGAATCTAAAGTGTGAACCAATGACCAAGTGCTTGCATATGAAATAGTTCTAAATGCAATTGAAAACACGAGCCTGTTAGGCCCATAAACCTGACCTATAGATACCTGTACATCTTCTATACATACACCTGAGCCTGCCTTTAAACAATTAATATGAAATTATCAATCTTTCAAACAGAGATTAAGGAATTGGAGAGCAAAGGTTGGCTAATTGCTAGGAGTTGTTCATGAGGTCAAATGGTAGGTTTGACATGTGTGAATGTGCAGATGAATTCCAGCATGCACACTAAAGCTAAAAGACTGCTCATGCAGACTGAAAATGTGATGCCAATTGGTTTACACACATCAAGACATGATGATAAGATAACTGTTTAAACTAGCAGAACCTACAAATAAAATCCACCACTAAATCAATGGAATATAGTAAGCATAGATAGCTAAGCTTCAGGCATCTTTTATTTTCAGATTTGACACCAAGAAATGACTTCCCTACACGATACCAACAATAAAAGTAACAACATTATGGTTTATATATCTATATCTATATCTATACTACTATAAAAAGAGGATTGGGATGTTAAAACCTTTAATTTCCTTTTTTGCCCTCTCAAATTTTGATAAATTCTAACTAGGTCATTATCTCTAATTAATCTTTCATTAAATAAATATAACCTCTTATTAATTATGCACCTCCTCACCTTCCTAAATAATTATAATTATCAATAATATTATAACAATTAATTGTTTAAAAATAATACAATAAAATAATTTATAAAATAAGTATACACAATTATTAGTAATAACCAATTAAGTTATTATAATAATTATTTATGAATTATAATAAATTAGTTAAAATAATAGTATAAATAGAATAATATATTACTAAATACTACTACGAATTATACTATAATTCAATGAGCAATAAAATAAATAGAATAAATATTTAATCTCATAAATAGTGTAATTAATTTAATAATATCACATAAATTATGAATTACACTATTTATTAGTATTATATTATTAAATAATTTAATATTATTTTTATAGTATTTTCTCCAAGATTATTACATGATAATAAATAATCTATACTTGGTAATGGTTGAAAACTAACCTTTTTACCAAAAACAATTATTTAATGTTAACAATAGTACTATTAATTGTTAATGATAGTATAATAAAAATTTATAGAAAATTTAGTATTAAATTATTTAAGAGCATAATTAAAAAAAATTAAATTAGATAAATATTTTTTAGCATATAGATAGTATAATTATTTAAATAGTATTGCTTGAACTAATAATCATAATATTAAATAAGGTAAATTACAGTAAACGCCCATGAACTTTCAGCATTTTGTAGTAAATAAACCCTGTGAACTTTCGAAATCACACTAAACCCCTAATAACTTTTGTAGAAAGCCCCCCATATCTTTTAGATAAATTACACCAAACCCCCAATAACTTGCAAAATGCCTTTTTATGCCATTTTTCGGTTCTAATTTATAGGGGTTATCTGCAAAATTCAGAAAGCTATTGGCGGTTTTCTTTGAAACAAAAAAATTATTAAATAATTATAATGAGAAGTAACTATTGCAATATGTTGCAAGTATTCAGGGTAACTATCTATGGAACATTAGCAAAAAGCTAGCAATATTAATGCAGCTTATTTAATTTAGATTTAAGTTAACAACTTTCAAATTGGAGGGGCATATTTAAGAGAACTTATAGAATTGGTAGTTTTATTTAAGAACAATTTTAGATTTGGGGGACTTATCTAAAAAAAGGTTAGCACTGGGCGATCATTATAAAAAAAACATTCAATTACAATAACTACACAATAATAATTAATTCATACATTTCTTTTTAAGCAATTTTATTATACAATTTTATCTATAAACACATAAATTTACTATTTAAAATATTCAAAACTTAAAACATGTACGTTCACGTACAAAGCACGTGCATTATACTAGTATATAGAAATGTAGATATTCTTGTCATATTTTTTATCAAATAGTCTGCTTAAAAAGGGGTCATATAGTGCAAACCTTGCATAAATAATGCATTAGTGTCATCTTATTGTTCTTCGCTCGGGTATCTGACAATTTTAAAAGGCTATCAAGCTTAAATCCCACAGCAGATCCTGGAAAATCAAGAAAGAAACCGCTTCTCACCCAACAGTTTTAAAACAACACAACTCCACAATTTTCATGCAAACTTTAGTACCTCTTGCTGTTCCCTGATTCAATGCATTTCCTAACGTAAGAATAGTTTGCATTATTTGCCGCAATTTCAGAGAATCTTTTACCTGAAATAATAATTAAAACATCAGGATCAGCTACTTTAAAGGGTAGCCTCTTCCTTTCATTATATCTCTATATAGAAGCTACCTCTCTAGATGCATTGTTGATTGTGTTGAGATTGGACCGCAGATCCTTAACCTGTTAATTTTTCAAGAAAGCTTTTGCTCAAAGAAGTCAACTAAAATATTGCAAGCATAAAGAAACATATGCATTGTTTAATCATCTTAAGGAAAAGAACAAGAGATAGATACCTGACTAGAAAAATTAATCCTAAAGGAAAAAACCCTCAACTTGGATTCTACTCGAGGGACCTTCATCAGCTCCAGAAAAAACTGGAATAATTATTGAAGTATGTGTAAGTCATTAACTGCATATATAACATAAAATATGCAAATAATGGCAGCAGAAGAAAACCTGCTCACACTTCCCAAGCATTTCCTTGTTTCCATTATAATTCTGCAAAATAATAAAATGTGAATCCTGAATAAGGTAAAGCAGAAGCAAGAAGCAAATACCAAAGAAATAGAATGATTCTAACATTAGAAAAAGAATGGCTATTCACGAAACCCAGGGTAAAAACAATGAAAAAAATATAATAGAGGTCAATCTGGTCGCAACTCATTACTGCAAAAAATGGCCTTGGGGTTATAGTGAAACAAACTGTTGTAGTGAAACTGCGATTGCCTTTTGCAAATTGTAACTGCAGTTGCAGTTGCAAATTTCTACATCAAACAGCCCCTTGCTGGTTTAAGGAGTTGCAATTTTTTGCATACCAAACAGCCCTTACCAGTTTAAGGAAAAGTCAAAGAGTTTGTTATGCTATATTAGACTAGAACGTAAGCAGTATTTCATCAAATAAAAAATCACAAACAATATCCATCACCATTCAACCAGTACGAAGTCACAAAATCAAAGTGCTAACAGATAAGAAGTATGACCACCAGTAAGCACTTCTCCCCCCAACATTATATGGGGTCAAGCACCATATAATTGTGACATCAATCTTGCATTACTTTATCTTCTTTCTAGAAAAAATTAAGTAAATAAATTTCTACCTTCAACATCTCCATTTCCTCCTTCGTGGGACAAAATTTGATGAGATTCTCCACCTGGTCAATGTCCAAAACTGATGTATCCAAAGCCAAAACTGCATTCTGAGGATCAATCTCAATGAATGAAATAAGTATTTATAACAAAAAAAACAACATATCTTTTAAATAAAGTTCCATTACTGCTCGAGTTAAAATAAATAAATGTAGTGTTATAGTGTGCGTGTGTGAACACAGGATTATCAGAGAAGACATAAACAATAAGATATGCCGGAACCCTTAGCCATAATGATCAGTAATGCTGATATTAACATGTCAAATCAAACTTAACCATGAAAAGAGGGAAACCCCCTTATAATAGGAATCAAGTGTTATCTCATTAAAATGGTGGTGAACAGTACAAAGAGAACAGTAATAATAAGCACACTTCTACAGAGACCAGATGAACATCTGTACCTCAGCATGCAGCGGCCAGAGAAAAAGATAGAAATGAGGAACAAAACAACAAAAGGGAGGAAATGACAGAAATGATGGAAAAACCAACAAAATGAAAAAGGATGTAAGCCTTTATCAATACAGCAAAATATAGTGAAATTCAAGAAGGATCTGAATCATCTGATTAACAAATAATATTCTCAACAGAACAAGTATCAGTCTCCAGCACAACAAAAAAACTGTAAGGTAAATACATGAGTTTGCAGACAAATCACAAAGAGAAGGGGAATTAGATAAACTAACACAGCTTGTCTACCAGTCGTGTTTTCTATTAAGTCTTAAACATGGTTTCAAGTATCCTATACACCCTCCGCTTATGGTGTTTTGTTCACAATTAAATTTTAATGATACTATGACCTTGCAAAATATTGCTAATACTACAAAACATTATAACATGTGTGCATGTGCATCCTTGTGTACATATGAGAAAAACATATTAAACGTACAGCATATCTCCTAAAGAAACTTTGTGCTCTTCTGTGAAACTCAAAGAATTATTTCTACAAAGTTTTTTGCAGCTGATAGGGATACTGTCAGCTAAAAGACACTGGAGGCACAAGAGTACAGGATAGAATAGAAAATGTTATATTAACAAGTCAATAAATATGTTAATATATGAAAGAAAAAAATGAAAACTAAATGACGACTGAACCAGATTGTGCAATTTAAGATGCAGAAATGTGATGGTGCCGGTACAATCACATGAACAAACGATATCATTAGTATTGATTTATCTAAACACAAAGGAATAAGTAAAAGAGAAGTGCACTTACCATCATATCTGGAAGAGGCATTTTAATTTTTGTAAGCATAATTTCGCAATTGTTTGCTCTCCGCATGTCAATCTGAAGATAGGATAAGGACTAGAAAATTAACATTTCACAAAAATAGTTTACATAAATCAAATGTTACCGACTTTTACCATTGAATGTCAATACAAATGTGAAACACATGCAGGATTTGGAGAGTTAATATTTTGATGAAAATGAGCCAGATACACTTAACAGCTTGAGAAAATTAGCAAAGCAGATGCTTAATTGTTTAGGACATTCCAAAAATTATAAAATCTTTAAAATGTTCAACAAAGAAGTCATTCAAAGTTTTGTCAGGAAAAGAACATTGTCACAACAAAATCTCTAAAAGGTTCAGCAGAGAAGCAAATATTCAAAGTTTTTGCCAGGTACAGAACATTGTCATAAGAACGGTTAATATAGGTACAGAGCACACAATAATAATAATAATACTTGTTTGGAATTCATTGGTGAAGGTTTGCCTAAAATCAGGAATATTAGATCAAGAGTGGCTGACAATTAGGCCAAAAGTCTTTGGAGGCTTGAGTTTTGAATGGACATGGGGTAGCTGCTGGAGGATTGACACTGCCAATACTTTTTAAGTACTTCTAACAAAACCCAGACAAATACTGGAAGTGATCAGTACTATTTAAATATTTATATAGAATGTAACTATTTACCAAAATATGATATGATGCCATGATGAAAGATGGCAATAGATAAAGGTCATAATTCAATGAGATAAATATCATCTCTGAAACAGAATTTAAAAAGAACTGAGAATATGAAAAGAAAAGTATGCCCTATACCAGGTGAACAGTCTCTGACTTGCTAATGCTAGTACCGCGTTTACTTCCACCCTTATCGGCGCGGCTTGCATCCGTTGCCGCTGAAGTCGAGAACAAACTTTCTAATTCCGAAAGATCAATCTCAGGAGCCCTATCCATCAAAATTATTAACCAAAGTAATGAATATTGTGAAATACCAACTAAAACAGGTTGCAGAATGCAGCAATCTTATAATGAAGAAACTGACATCTGACACTTGTACATGTGATTGCCTAACGTGAAGAATTTTCTACACTTCATCAACTGATATTGAAGACTCATGTACTAATAATAATTTAAAAGAAAGGAGACAGATGCAGGAACAGTTGCATCTCAGTGACATTCAGAAAAGCTAAAGCAGTCAAGAAAATTTTGTTAGTAATAAATTGAAAGAAAAAGAAGATTTTTGTGAAAGGTCACATTTGCAGGGCCATGATCCACCAATAGGATATTAACATATCCTATTCTAGCATTTCCAGAGTCTTGTTCCAACAGAAGACACACTAAAAGCTCTCCTAGGAACTATCCAAAGTTCTAATATTATAACCATTTTACCCTCATCACACTTACTTTGGTTGCTCCTCTTGTTTTTGAGAATCAGCCCATAAACTTCCTTGCATTGCCCTGGTTACTTTCACCCAATGTAATGGCTTTAATTTCTTTGGTATGTTAGCTGCTAATGTAGAACCACGGCCTCTTCCTGAGCCTGCTGCAACACCTCTTCCTCTTCCCGCTGATGGAGGGGCCGGTACATGCGTGCTTGAAGCTTTAGTTGTTGGAGGTTGTTGTACACCGGGTACACCACAGCTTCCTCCAGACAAGGGTGGAGGTGGTGGGCCTACAGGAGGAGGCTTAGGGACTTGTGGAGGAGGTGGAGGATTTGGGGCCTTGTGGTTAGATAATAAGGGAGGTGCAGAACTTGGAGGCAGTGGAGGTGGTGGTGGAGGCCCCCCAGTTGACCTAGCAGGAGGAGGAGGAGGAGGGGGAGGACCCTTAGTAGAGTCTTTAGGTAGAGGAGGTGGTGGTGGAGGTGGGGGAGTCCTAGTAGCAGTAGGAGGGGGAGGAGGCTCTCTAGAAGGAAGATTGGGAGGTGTTGGAAGAGTAGAGATTTTATTGGGTGTAGCCAGGACAGGAGGGGGTGGTGGAGGTGGAGGTGGAGGTGGAGGTGGAGTTGGAGGAACCTTACTAGATGACACAGAGGCTGGTGATGGAACCGAAGGTGCGTCCCTATTTCCTGTAGTGGGAAAAGCAGGGGGTGAAGGCGTTGGAGGCGGTGACAGAAGAACCGTAGTAGGTTTCAAAGTGTTATGACTTGGGACCGTACTCGATGATGGTAGTCTTGGTGGTGGTGGTGGTGGTGGTGGTGGAGGTGGAGGAGGATGTGATGGTGGTGGTGGAGGAGGATGTAATGGTGGTGGTGGAGGTGGTGGAGTTCTACCGGCTGAAGATAGGGGACAAGGTGGAGGGGGTGGTGGAGGTGGATGTGGTGGTAAGGCAGTCACTCCAGCTGTATTTGGGAGTGAAGAGGGTTTGGAGGATAAACTGAATGGTGACTGAGAAGATGATGGAGGAGGGGGTGGTGGAGGTGGGGGTGGAGGTAGAGCAATTCTATTAGATAATGAATGCATTGGAGATTGGGATGGAGGAAGCAAGGAGGGTTCTCGCTTCCCTTCAAAAGAGGAACGTGATGAAGGTAGCACTGGTGACAGAGGTGGAGACTGGGGTGTAGTCGCCATGTTTGAATCAATGGGACCTGGTTTTTGCAGAAGACTATTACCCATAGATAGTTGCAATTCATGTGACAAATAACTGGAAATAGGCAGAATTCCCTTACCTTTCAACTGTGGATATTGATTTATAGGATTGCTAAGTACATCATCAGATTGTAATTGTGTAGAAACATTGTCAACATGCTGATACCTATCATAGTCCATTGATGTAACAGAACCTGATTCTTCAGAATCTGAAGGTGATGTACTCGTACTCTGCAACCTAGACAGTTCTTTCACATCATTGAATATTAGTCTTTCAATATTTTCATGTAAAGCATTTGATTGAAGTTGTTTGAGCAGCCAGAAGGCAGCATCATCACTGTTCTCAACCCATTCGACCCCATCAAATAGTTCTTGAACCCTAGAAAATGCTTCCATGGGCAACCCACCCTTCATCTCGCCATTTAATATTGCAGTTGGAGCTCTGGTAGGGGATACGCTCTCAACATCGCCAAACAGAACCTGTAACCAAAATTTTAGGGGGAAACTAATTATGAAGGGAAGTTTCTTATATTTTCTATATATAAAAATCGCTCGCAAGATAAGGGAAGCCTTACCTCAGCTCGAAATTTTTTTGGATATCTACACTTTGAATCCCAAAGCATATCTACGTCATCACAGCTCAGCACCAAAATGTTTGAACGAATGAAAGCAGTATTGAACATTATACGAAACATCATAACTTCCCTCTCAGGATCCAAGTCGAGATGAACGCACTCCAAGACAACATCACCTTCAACTAAGCACTGGATGTCAATCTTTATAACATCAACATCCTCCTGCATATATTTATCATCTTAAGTTTTGCGAAAACGGTAAAGAACCAATTGCACTTTTATAATCAATAATGAAATAAACCTAAACCTGCCGGTAATGTCGCAGAGATTTCCTCCTTTTGGACATTGAGAACAGTGTCTTAGCTGAAGAACCATCACCCTGGAGATTCTGTCCATAAATACGTATAAGCGGTCTGCATCCATTCTCTGAATCAAAACTTGGAATGGCACGAAGCATGAGGCAGTCCAAAGAAAGTGCTCGAGCAGAGGATGACCATTCCACAGACATATTTCGCCTAGCGACATAATGCAAGTAACGGAGCTGCGAAGGTAAAGGATTCAGAGGTGATAAAAGTCGCAGAAACCCTTTAGGAGCCTCCTTATGAACAAGCTCAAGCACTCTCTTAGTTCCGGAATGAGATTTTCTGAAAACCAAGAGACTGGCTAGGAGAAATGCTAAAAGTGGCCAGCCTCCTCTCTCACAGTGGAGCAACACGACATTTTGATTATGCCTACGAGAAAGCCAACTCTCACACACACGAAGAAAATGCTGGACAAAGGACAATGGAAGAAGAGGGCAGCCTTCATATTGACGTGGGTAATCTATGACAGTAACATCATATTCACAGAGAATATCAGCAAATTGGCTTCTCTTTTCACCCTCTCTAAAATTAAATGCAAGGAACGAAGAATCAGCATATGCTTCATGAAGCTCGGTTACAATCTCATGCAGGTATGAATGGTAGATTCCATCGGAGACAACCTCGGTTGAGAAGCACGAATCAAACACTGTACATAGAAACAGGAATTTGGCATAGATGCAATATGGGCAAGTGCTAATAGTTACCTATTTGATGATAGGTTTTTTCTACATTGGTCCCTTAAATTTCATATTTTGAAAATAGTCCCTCAAGGCATTGGTATTGCGATTTAGTCCCTCAACTTCTATTCTTATTTGAAAATAGGCCCTATAGCCTATAGTTACCTACCATTTGATTGGAGGGAATATTCCATTTAATTTAACTTTTGATCACGGGTTTCAAGTTATACCCTTCTGTTTAAGTTACATCAAATCCGATTTCGAACGAATTAGTGAGGGTTTAAGTATAATAACCATGTTCAGGTAATCACCAACCCAACCTACAGAGGGACTAATTTGAAATCACCACTAGTAGTTAAGGGACTAAATAGCAATATCAACAATGTCGGGGACTAATTTCAAAACAAGAAAGATTTAAGGCACCAATACCCAAAAAAAAAACCTTGATGATATTTCAAATGCTTACCATAAACTCTGTCGATGAATTCGAGCAAACCATCAGGAGGCCGTCTATGAAAAAATCTACTGAAGAGAGACATCTCACTACTAAACTTGTGCACATCAAAGTCCTTCTACACCTCGCACCATCAATCCATGCCCTTTCAGGACAAATTTTTCCGAAGAAGAAAAGCGCAGTTAGTCAAAACATTAACCATTACGAAAAGCTACAAAACTGTCAACTATATAATAAATATGATGAGAAATTATAGGGTAACAGCGGCTAAATGTTCGATTTTGGGGATTTAGGGTTACGAAAAAATGCAGCAGCAGCTCGAATTTAGCATCGTTAACAGCAAAAGAAGACATTTTTACCTCTTTAAAGAGAACAAACAAGCGATGGCAGGAGTTCGAGAGAGAAAGGAAGCGACTTTTGACCCCAAATCTCTAGGGTTTTTGGTACTAGATTCTACCGATCGATGAATTGCGGAAATAAAACCCTTGGAGATGAAATGGGGTTTTGAAATTTTTGCCCCCTTTGCTTTTTCGAGGAAATAAATCACTTGAGGCGGTAATCGAGATTTGAGCGATTAAAGATGTGTCTAAATTATCCAGGGAGCCATTTCGAGCGAACCCGATACCCGAACCCGCTCCTTTCTTTAAACCTTCCCTTTTTTTTCTTTTTTTTTTTATCCTTTTCCGGTGTGGGCTTTGGGGGGGGGGGGGGGGGGGGGGGGGTTTTTT
>JBAKGM010000200.1:41324990-41336010 GCA_037177215.1 Asparagus racemosus | reverse complement strand
GTTTGGGTTGTGAAATTTACCTATTACAAATAAGAAATAATCAAGAGGCTTGCCTTGCACATTGTGATGTTGATGGAGGTCCCTGACAGCCACAACTGCAATGAGGACATGAAACTATAGTGTCATTGTAGAATGTTGACAGGGAAACACAGCAGGTGGGCTTAAGTGATGCTCTGAACTGAGAATAGGAACAAATCACCTGCCATGTCACTGAACCATTTTCGCCGAATATTGAGATAGGGAAAATGCATTTATATATATATGATAAATAAAATGCTATCAAATGCAATTTAGATTCAAATAGTCTGTTGTTTAACAGATGAGTAGGAAATGGATGGATAGTATTCATGTATAATCAACAAGGAAAGCAGCTTATCAAAGAATAGAAACTACTGAAAGAGAAGCCAAGTAATGGAAGTTTTAGTCTGGCAAGGTTTTTTAGTTGTTGAAATTAGGCACCGATGAAATATTGACTAGTACTCGCTTATTAACTTCAACTGTGAAAACTAGAAAAGTTGCATATCAATGAGCAAAAACCACTATAAGAACAGCTTTACTCTGGCAAAGATTTTTAGTTCCTTCTCAGATAGATTATGCACTGATTGACTCTAGTCTACCTGCTTACTAACATCAACCGTGAATAACATAGTTTTACCCCTTGATGTCAACTATATGTAAGGCACATTTAGTAGCAATGCATAAAATGGGGTTAATTTCTGATAGATCTTATGTAATATGGATGTCCTGAACTTACTACCCCCTAGTTTTATTGTTGCAGATAGACCCCTTGAATGAATTTTTTTGACTTTCTTACCCTCAGGAGGTCTATTTGTAAAAGAAAAACAATTTTCTCTCTCCCAGGATAAAGAAAAAAAAAAGTAACTGAGGAGGTCTATACACGATCAAATGTTTTTAACATGATTCAAACTTACTCAGAGCTTGCTTCTGATGACGCGTATTTGGAGCCATAAACTTTGTCGGAGGAACAACGGTAACATTGCTGCAAGTATATCCAGCAACCCCGAAACTGAAATTAAAAGGTTTTGCTCTCAAAGGACCCCCATCTTTCATTTCACCTCCAACACTCATCTGAAATGACGACATATGCTTATCTTCGTCCTGGATCATTGACGACAATACCCCTCCCCTGCAGCAATTTTGTGTCTGCATTTTGTAAGGAGCCGCAGGGAGCAAATCGACGATGACTGGATTTTTCTCGCATGAATGAGGAAGGTTGTCCCCTCGAAAACGAGAGCAGTTGCCTTCCTTGGTGGCTTCGGCACCTCTCATATCCCATATTACTTCGTCGGATGGCCAAGTCCAGCTCAATTTCCAGCCTGGTTTTTCTATGTGTCTATAAAGTTGGCTGTTGTATACATTAACCAGAACCTACATCACAAAAATATGGGATTTGAGATCTCTGTACAATTATAAATCACAATTTTGGATATAAAAGAGGGCGCGGAGTGTTCTATTGTTGCAGATAGATCCCCTGATTGGACCTTTTCGACTCCTTTAGCCTCAAAGAAAGAGGAAATTTGTTTTTTGACAAGTAGACGTCCTCGGTAAAAGAATAAAAAAATTAACTGGCTCTATCTGCAATTAAGCGATAGCACAAGTGGTCTATTCGTAACAATAGAACTACGGGTGTCTATTCCAATTGGACGATAATGCAGAGAACACTTAACAACATCTAGAATAATTCTCTCCCCGATTAGAATGAAGAGCAAGAAGAAGTCTTCCAACAATTTTTATGGAAAACCAAAAGAAATGTTTTTTTTTTTTTTGGGAGAAGGAAAAATTATTAAAGTTTACAAGTCAATTATCAAATCCTCTACCAACAGAGCAAAATCCTCCATGAAACTACAAAATAAACAGCACTATCATCAAGATAATCCAGTCTAAGCCAATGCACACTTTCCATCAAACTCATTTGAGCCAATTTAAACATTTCATCAGTTAAAGCACAAGAAAACCCCAAAAGGATGGAATTTGCAAAATAAACAAACAAGAAATTTGAGAATTGGGTACCGTGTATCCGCCGTCATCACGGAACTCTTGGAAATCCCACTTGATCTCGATCTCCCCATTTGGGTCTATAGGATCATAAGCCTCTGTTCATCAAAATTCGCGTAAACTCACAATTAATACTAATTAATCAACAAAAACAAACAAAATGTTTCAGAGTACTAGAAATTAAATTTTTTTTAAAAAAAATGCCCACCAACCTGAGAAATGCAAGAGAGAGAAGAAACAAAACAGAACCCAACATTCTCTCGAGCTCATCCTCTCCAATACAGTACAATGCAGAGAATACTGAAGGCAGAGAGATATTTGTGGGATATTTTTTTTATTTATTTATTTGCATTTAATGCCGATCAAGAGAATGAGTCATTGAATCTGGTAACATGTATTTATTTGCAGTCATTATTTGTTTCCTCGTATTTTACAAAAATGGAAGGGTTTAATGCCGTTTTTGGAGGGAAAGCTGGCCATGGCCATGGAGGCCACGTGGGCGTCCAGAAATGGAAAGGTTTTTAATGTGACAGCTGAAGAGGTTGTGATTGGGAGAAAGTAAGGATTAATCCTACCAATTTTTTTTTTTTCATGGAAAAATAATTTTATCAAAAATAAATGATAATTAATTGTTTTACCCAACAGCTTTAGACTTGTTCTGGTCTCGTGTTTGAATTTGTAACGGTGAAAACGAGTTTCTTGTGCTTGGCTGTCGCTTGGAAACAGGGTAGAGTTGGGAAGAAACAATGGGCAACACAAATACGAATGAGTATCCAAAGAAAGTATAAATACGAATACTTTTGGCTTTTCGATATATACCCTCAAAATTATAAGTATGTTGAATTTTGTGCCGCAAATAATGTAAGTGCTTACCTTTTCGCTAATAACAAACAAACATAGCTCATAGTCTCAAGAAAATCGACACATTTGATGCCATCTAACATAATCTCATAGAGCGCTCTCCTGACATCTCATTTACAGATGAAAATAATTTCCAACTTGTCCTGCTAAAATTTGCCACAAAATTAGAATTATTATTGTCTTCTCTATAGGTGTGCGAAACTTTAACCAATTGTAGAGAATTCAGCATAGTTCGCACGTCCTTGATCAAAAAATCATGACAACATTAGGATCGACACGTCTTATGACCGCATGAATAATAACTTTAGAATCTCCCTCCACCCATAGTTTTCCTTCAGTCAATATAGAAAAAAAACTCATCAAGACCGCTCCAATGTATTTTCAATTCTGCAATGATGATTGTGGCAATACCAAAATGGATGTCTTTTGCCACTATCAAATTATTATTTTACTTAATAATTATTATTTTAAATCCCTGTTAATTCCAAACGAACCCAAACTGTGAACCAGCCCAAATGTGATAATGGGCCAGAAAGCCTATGCTAGTTATCTACGGCGTAAATCGGCTCGTTAGCAGGCGTACCTTGGCATGTCTCTGCGGCTGTCAAAGTCCATGGATCGCATATCTCGGATACATGTTTTTGTGTTTATTATTATTATTTTGGTTTTTTACTTTACACTCTTAAAATTTTTAACATTTTTTAAATTTTATTTGAAGTCTTCATTCTTGTCAATTTATCCTTCACTATACTATTAAACCTTTAACTTTACCCTCGATTTTACTTTTAGGCAGCGTTTACTTCACAGCGGGATTGGGATTAGGTAGGATTGAGAGTAACTATTTCATCCCATGTTTATTTCGCCTAATCCCAATCCCACCTCTTGTCTCAATCCCACCACTATTTTAAAGTAAACGGTCTGGATAATCCTAAGACTAATAAAAACTTCACTCCCATTATTTTACTTTTTTCAACTGTTCAATCAAGTTTTTAATTTTGTCAACCGTTAATAGTTTTATAAATTTTTTATTTTTCTGAATACAGGACTAAGCTTCATGTTACGCACAATTTTCTAAACTTGCATGGCTATGAAAGAAAGTTGGAATAATTTACTATGTACGGAGAAGTTAACTGGAGAGAACAAGATGCTACAAGTTTTTAAAAAATATGATATATTTCCAAATTCAAAAGTAAGCTAAATAGAACAATAGGCTACAAAAGAAAGTTGGGGAGCTCAAATCATTGAAATCAGAATTACCTCAGCTTCAAATCAATGTACCTATTAAACATCACTAGTGATTGCGGTCAAGCAGCAATTTTCTTATCTTTGTCTATGAAAAACTTTCATTGAAGCCCTTGAATCTAAAACACAGAATCACAAATATATATGAGCTGTAGGTATAATTATTTTCCAACATCAAGAAAAGAATAGTAAACTATTTTCTGAGAGGGAAACTATGAAAAGTTATGATTTCCTTTCTTATCTATCTTCTAAAGTTTTACGAAACAAGAAAAATAACATAATAGAGAAGAATGACATCAAGTGCAACAACTTAATAGAACCTCAACCATACAATAATACCCAAGCATTATAGCCTAATTGGCCAACTAGTAATCACCAGCGCAACTTTGTTGAATTTCTCCCCTTGTAAATTTCTGATATACAAAATAGATTCGTGTTATATATACTTTGATACATCAACTCAAACCAGACCAAGAGCTCAAATAACCAACCAAATCTCAGCATGTCCAAAATAATCAAGCTGAAACGTCCAAACAATTTTAGCCATTTGGATTTCAAATTTTTGAACTCAACAAACCCCCTTCCAGAGTGCAAGAACTAAACAGATTTGCATAATAGGAATCAGGGAAACAATCACAAAGCCTCACACAGCAACAAAAGTAAACCCTATATCTAACTAATTCAACAAAATAACGAAGAAAACCTACAAAAATAACAGGTGCTCAAGCTTCGACCATTACTCAAGCTTCGCTGTCATAGTTCAAGTTTAGTTAATTCTTTAAACTACTCAAGGTTCTTTGTCAAACTTAATAAATTAAACCAGATTCTTGCGGAACCGGGTATAAATGAAAGGGATTTCATGTAAGTTTTCCTTGAATAAAGACAACAATACTAGACCAAGGTATGGCCATTTCTTGTAAATAATGGTGAAATTGTTTTAGTATTATATATGTTAGATTGAACTATCTTGCAAATTCAGGTATAAATGAAGCTCTTGCAATTTTCCCTTAATTACAGCCGATAACTATATATATGTTGGACCAAGGTGTGAACATAAAACTGAAACTAACAATTTGGAACAAAAACAACTCTTACGTACAAGTATGAAGTTAATATTCACAATATGTATATGATGCAGCTCTACATGTCAATATATAGTGTTCTGGTATTCGATAATGCGGTAAGAGAAATTATATACCATTGGACAATCTAGTCAATATATATGTTTTCAAACTCCCTACATCTCTACATGTCAATATATATAGGATTTTATACCCTATTTGCAGTTGAATAGAAGCCTCATCATCCCATCTATAAGTCAAGAGACCCACCCCAGTTATTATACATATCAGTCGCCACGTTCGCCCGAAATTGAGATGTATAGTCTCCACATGATCACTTCCGTTGTTTACATCTTCTCCTTCTCCCTCTACGTATACTTCTCCTAGTTCTTCTTCAAGTGGGTCTATAGACTACTCAGACCTGATAAAGTTATGCAGAGGGCAACAAGCTATGATAATCATATTCTAAACTCCAACTGGATAGAAAAAAGGACTTTGAAGAATCGTCCACCATCTCTTCAGCAAATTGAATGACCTCTCAATGACATTTCTAGCACATGAATGCTTCATATTGAAGTATTCTTCCACGGTAGTGGGCTGGTATTTGGAGTTCCAAGCAGTCCGATGATAACGTTCACCTCTAAATGGTACAATAATCCTTCTCCGTTTGTATAACCACCATCAACAAGGTAATAGTTACCTACAAAAGAAGCAAGTCTGTATCAATCTAATTTCCAAAAGTTTAATATTTAATGGGGCTTTTGCACATAAATCACCTTTAAAATATGATGATTGTACGAAAACCACCTTCATATTTGCACATAAATCACCTTGGCCTTTTTTAATGAAATTTGGTCTAAATTTCCCGAAGAGGTCAAGGTGGTTGATTGCGACCGGAAACCCCTTTAAAGGTGATTTCTATATAAATTGAACTTTGAAGGTGGTTTTCATACAATCACCCTATTTTGAAGATGGTTTATGCGCAAAAACCATTATTTAATAAATGCTATTTGACCATACATTTTCTTACCATTTGGTACTACCAATCCATTTTTTCTGCTAATTGCATCTCAAAGAACTCTACCATCCGTTGTAGCCCCTTCCCATCCAGGTAAGACATAAGTCAACATCATATTTTGATTGCAACCTGCTTGAACATTAGTGGCTATGTTAGCCTTCCTTGTTCAATACCTTGGGTGATCCACCCTAGGTACACATGCAGGGATAAATGTACCATCTAAGGCTCTTAGACAACCCTACAAAGTGACAAGATGATTTTTAAGGACATAAATATGGACTTTTTTGAGCTACTAAAATGTATGTACGAGATCAAAATTGAAAACATACATTACCGTGAAACCACTTTCACCTCTCATCCGTAAAGAGGATTCACGAACTAGCACCGGGGTCTTTAACAATGTCCTCTCAAGTCTTACAATCGACTTAATGACATTATTAAAGTGCTTACTCACACTTCTCATTGAAAAAAATTGTTGAAACTTGATCACTCTATTCTTAGTGTGATGAGCTAGAATTTGCAATGTAATAGCAAGCTACTCATCAACCTCCATATGTCTTGTTGGTCTTAACTTACCAATGCTAACAAGCATCGTGCATAACTTTCCGAACAATTCCTTGTTCAGCCTAGTAGGGTTTGGAGATAAGCTCTTGCAGCTCTATTTCTAACTATGTAAGACCGCCTCAAGGAGTTCCTTTCCATTATATGGCACAAGAACTCAAAGAGACAAATAACAACCTCCATAATCAGTCCAATAACTTCAGCAATAACCTTTGCATTTTTTCTCATAATTTCTGTCTTATTATTCGGGTCATTACTGAAACATTCAACAAAGTGTACGATTAAGAAAGACACTGAACATCAAGATATGAACTACATAAGCAACAAAACTGCAATAGATCTCATGAATTACTGTCTTATTACCTCTTGTGATAATGTGAGAAACCGAGAATAAAAGAAAAAGAGTGTTCTTATATACAGAGTTCTAATATAAAATAAGGTCCTAGATTGCCACAGACAACTTGTGGTTATTTTGGCTTTATTTTGGTTTTCTAATTTTCTTTCTTTTTTCTTCCTCAACCTAATTACTCATAAAATATAATTAATAAGTAATTATAAACTAAACTTTTCATCTCTACCACCTTGTTGGAACGTCTTCATATTCTTTAGCCTCACCTTTTTAAATACCTCTTAATTTAGTAGCCCATTAACAACTATTAATTCTATCAATTTCCTGGTTCATAAACTCGTTCATAACCCATTCCATAACCTCTCCCCTCTATTATGTAAATAATGTTGGTTCCCTTTTTTATTTCTATGGTGGAGAGAAGCTCTGCTCTTAGCAACGACATAATCACATTTTCATAATCTCATTTTCATCCAGTATAGGACTCTATCAACATGTTTCATTTGGTTCTCTTTTTTAGTTCTTTGGCGGAAAGAAGCTTTCTACTCTTAGGAACAACATGATGGTGTTAAAAGTAAGTTGATTTCAAACTGTCATATACATTCTTAATTAGGCAGTTTATTTCACTTTTATTTTCTTTCTTGATTCTACTTTGCCCCCAGTTATGAATATAATTTATTTTTTTAATAAATTTAAATCATAATTCAATTACCAGACTAAAAGAAAACACTTTTAGTAAGAATGTTATCTCAACAATAAAAATCGTTGTGATCTTTTGTAATAAATATTTATATTTAGAATCATCTTCTTTTTGATTAAAAATATATATATGTGCCTATAAAAAGAAACCTGCAGCATTGTGCAGAACAAGACTAGTAAATTAATATTCTAGGCTATCTATATTTTTTTCGTGAAGGTGAAGCAATAAAATGACGTAATTCTTAATTCAGACTTGCTTAGTGTTAGAACTGTTAGCACTAAATTGAGGGAACAAGTCGAATCTCGATGATTTAGAAATCATAGGAGAACAACAAGCTGAAAACTCAAATAAAGCAAAATATTCAAGGTCGACCCCTTTTGTGGATCTTAAACCATACGTATCCTTCATCAGCCTTTTCTGAAGCACTTATGTTCACCTCCACATCACTGTACTCGCAAATATAGCAATTGAGATCATCAGCGACACAATCTTAAAGACATGCTCGTCATCCTCTCCCCATCCCCTTGAAAACACTCGAGTAGCTTTCACCATCTTCGACCTGGCGGCCGTGAACTACCCTGCCCCTGTCATCGACGCCTTTCGTGCACGGACGCCATCGAACTCCAGCCTTAAAGAAGGGCTAACCGAAGTCTTAGTCCACTATCCTCACTTCGCAGGAAGGATGGCTCTTGACGAGCATGAGCAATTTGCATCGTTTGAACGACGCCGGAGTCGAGGTCACTGAGACAAGAATTTGTGCAACTTTAGAAGAGAAGTTACCCCATGATATAATTATATAGCTAGTGTGCTTTCGCCCTTCAATTGAAAGCAAGCTTATAGACAAATATCTTGAAAAAAAAAAGTTTTAAACCTCAGGGTTTATTTTAGAACGATATTGTTACTTCAAAATGTGAAGTGATAGAAATATCCTGGAGGAAAAAGCTTATTTTCATTTACAAAAAAACCCTTGTCGGCATTACAAAAAAAAGACCTTGACTCGTTTATCGAGCTTCTTCTCACACCCCCGCACTCTTTCTACTAAAGGGTATTCTTTTACTAATTTGAGTTTTTTAAGTGAAATTATTTTTATGAAAATTGAAATTTTAATTGAGATGGTAATTGAAGTTTTGACAACAGGGAGTACTAGTTAAAAATGTGTAAGAATATGAGGGGTTTTGTGAAACACCACATGCCCACACAGTTGGTCAAATTTCTAAAGTTGAAGGGAGGTAATCTAAAACCATTTCCTAAAATGATTCATAACCTCATACAAAATATTGCCTTTATCAATTATCACAATTGAGGAGAGATTTACTCAAATTAAAACAATTGAGGGGTGCTTTTGAGATACCCTTATAGTTAAGGGGTTTTCTAAATCAATCCTAAAATGTATAAAATGATTACATACTTTAGCTTTTGATGATGCACAAAATCAACTTATAGGTTTGAGTTTGTGAGATTGGACTCGATCAATGAGGGCCTCTCAATAAACTTAGATGACAAAAGTAGGTCTTTATGCCTAGGTACAATTGAGTTTGCTTGACTTGGCCTGAGATTACAGAAAAAGCGTCAGATTGATGATGATGAGCTGTCCACCTATGCTACTTAGATGCTTAAGTCAGCTTCTTGATAAAGAGATCATAAAAGTAAGTAAATAGGCTAGAGTTTTAGAGAAAGATTATCATTACCCCAGTTCGATGATCACGACCCTAGGTCAAAGTCTGATCTTGTTTTACCTTAGGTAGGAGGGGCGTTTATGCTGATTGCCTCGGGCAGATCATCCTTTACACTTGTGGCCATCCTGAAGGCCACGGATGATATAGTGTATTTTTTTACCCTAAGTAATTACTAGACCTGGGCGGCAAGTGTTACCACGTGGAGTATCTCATTAGTGCAGCATGGTACAACCAACATATGTGTAGATTGACTAGCTATGGAAGTCAGCAATTAGGGAGATTTATTATTCGATTGATATCTCCTAATATGATATGTTGAGGGTAAGATACGATTCAAATGAATCATCTCTAATTAGGGCAAGTTGCCATAGGAATTGGGCTGGATAGAGGCAAGGCATGATAACTGACTTATTGAGACTGGTTATCATGACCTATATCATTACCCCCGAGTTTTGGGGGTTAGGTCCATAGGCCATGACCAGATTGTTTGATGAGTGCGATGTCCCACACTTTAAGGAGTTAAAGTGTGTACCTGATTGACCAAGTCAACATGTCATTGTAAAGTGGTCTAGCTAATCTAATTACAAAATCTTGGTTGTATGCATAAAAGTGGCCCCCTACTCCCGAACTAAGATGAAATCCGGGTTGGTAGTAGATAATATTAATGTTATGTCCACATCAGCCAGGTCTCACCTAATCACATTTAATGAGGACCTCTCAAATGTGTGGCTGGGATTTTCGCCATCATGAAGATTTTGTGTTGCATCTTTTTGACTTCAGTGCGATATTCTCCATAATTGCCACATGTACCACAAGGATTTAACTCTTTGACTCCTTTAATCAAAATCTGCTTGATCTTCCACCGTTCTCAAGGTCTCAATTGTGGGGCACATCGTATCTCTTTTTAGTTACCATGAATAATCGCCGACCTTGAAATTATAACGTCGTTTTCGATTCTTCTTGCTTATAAACAAGACTGGTGATTGCGGTTATCTGCAAACCCTCAAGGCTCCTCCATGAAAGAAATCCTCCATTTCAACTAAATCGCCATGTTGATCTTAAAGACTATCTACCAAGGGTTCATCAACTCTTCCTTTTTCAAGAAATTTTCATCCTCTCCTTGGCTAATCTTTCTACCCGTGGTTGCAGGGAGGTGGGGCTACATGTCGTGCTGCATGGGTTTTCATAAGTGGTGTTCGCGCGAAAACTCGAAGCTGTTGATTTTTCCATTGTATCTGAAATTGTTACACCTTTATGGGATTACAAACAATATTCAAATAAAAATCACCTTTTTATAATGCTCTTACAATGAGAAAAAATCGAAAATAAAATACAACTTTAAAATTTTCTGTTTGAACAAACGCGGGGCCCGTTTATCGGACACTCGCTTGCGTGGGTTCTTTACCTATGCCGGGGACTTCTTTTTCGTCCGTAGACCACCGAGCAATCCTGATCTTTGGTCGATCTAGGTGCTAGGACTGCAGATCTGAGAGTTTCGTTTCACGAAGGAAACGAAAATCTTACGGGAATCAACCCACG
>JBAKGM010000200.1:41314047-41324890 GCA_037177215.1 Asparagus racemosus | reverse complement strand
AATGCAAAATCAAGCCAACCAATTGAGGCCACAAGAGACAAAATAGGAAGGGTGCAAATGCAAAATCAAGCCAACCAATTGAGGCCACAAGAGACAAAATAGGAAGGGTGCAAATGCAAAATCAAGCCAACCAATTGAGGCCACAAGAGACAAAATAGGAAGGGTGCAAATGCAAAATCAAGCCAACCAATTGAGGCCACAAGAGACAAAATAGGAAGGGTGCAAATGCAAAATCAAGCCAACCATTTGAGGCCACAATAGACAAAATAGGAATCTTCAATAACTGTGCGAAATCAGTGCAAATACAAAAATAAATGAACACCTTATACATCTTACAGTGCAATAGAAAAAGAACACATTGTCATCTTCTTATTCTGAGTTAATATCATTTTTTATTATATTTTGCATGGAGTTTCCGTATTATTTGGCCCCTTATTAATATTGTCCTCTATCACAATGTCCAGGCAACTTGTTCACCGTTAGATCCACAATTGTTACTTAGGCCTTGCTTGGCAACTCACGCTAATTTGCATAAGAGTTTAAGTTGTGTTTGACAAGAATTTGTACAAGATTAGACTAGTCATTTTTAGTTCAAGAAAGAGGTCCAAATCTAGGTTATTTTTGGGACAACTCTAATTCTGGTTAAGGTCTTAATTGGATTGGTGTGAAGTTGCCAAACACATGTCGGAATTAAATGTTGGTCTCAGTGGTGTTCCGCCTAATTCTAGTGGTGTTCTACCCTAGTTGGTGAATTAAAAGTTAAAGCATTGATAAATTTAGATTTTTATCTTTTTTTAGTGGCATCGTACTTTAATTATGATAATACCCTAAATGGTAAATACAAGTAAAAGTAAATAAAAATATCCCTAAAGTAGACAATCCAATGGTGTCTAGTAATATCACTTTATGTGTGTTGCTTCGCTACTAATGGTTATTACGAGATTGTAGTTCTCATACTACGTTTATGCCATTGTAAATAAAAATATGAAGTCGTTGATGACTCATAAAATTTTAATAGTGATCCAAGAAGAAGGATATCATGCTTTTGTTTGGGGTACTACAAATTCTAGTCTAGAAACTATAGTGTATAAGTTAGTAGTTTAGATTATCGATAATTGGACCATATAATAATTATACTATTTTCGAACTACAATACAAAAAATACGAGGCTCTTAGTTTTGAACTCAATACGAATTTATGAGTTCTTACATAGTCCTAGTTTCGAGTTAAATAGACTAGTCAACATTATTGGATCAGTTAACTAATGCAATGGTCGGTATTATAATGATCGTTGCATACTTGCATTACCTTGAACGGCCATAATAAAACAAACCTTGTTTCGTTCCGCAATTTATTTATCTTGGATCATCTCAACTAAAAAAAATAGTATATAGATTACTATTTTTATCACAATTATTGATTATTTAGTGGGTGATTGTAATTTATCCTAAATCTTAATACTCATAAAACTCCCGTGTATTTAACTCATTTCAATATTGCACTAAAAGAACATTTTCATTCGTTAAATTATCAATAGTTATAATAATATAGTGGCCCATCTATAAAATTTTTATTTTACGGTGGAGAGGATCTGAATCAATTCCTTATGGCTCTATCTTGACCATGCTTCATATCAGAACCGTCCGCATACAATGGGCGGTTCTGAACCACAAACAACAAGGTGCAATTACCAAATAGCCCATCTACTTTTCACGGGAAATGTTTCAGAAATGCTTATATATGCCCGCTCACGTGCAGACTTTTCTGATAAGGTTATGGGATACATACTCCTCTATTTCCCCAGTCGCTATTCATTCCCATCAACAATCAACGGCTCAATTAAATAACCTCAGCAGTAGCTATTCCCGCCCATTCATTTTCGTTTTCAACTTTCCTCTTTCCCCATTCAAAGTTCAAACTACCCAATACTTTATTAAACCCCACGCAACCACCCGCCTCTTCTGGGCCCCACCTTCACCACGTCACCCCATCCGCTACGGGAAAATTCCCATAAAAGGAGCTCCCTGTAGACAATTATATAGGTATAGTTACGCTCAGTCCCTTATATATTTGTTATTTTTCTCGAACCATTGAATTACTATCAGGCCCTTAAAGTAATTTCAAATTAGTCCCACAAACCATGGAATTTGGCGACAGGTCTCTCAATTCTCAAAAGTTGCTTCAAATCAAAACTTCTACTTGCCACTTCCACTCTTGATCGAAGAGACCAATTTCAAAATCTTAAGAGCAAGGCACATTCAGCGATTTGAGGGACTAATTTTAAAATAAAAGTCCTAATTTAAATCAGCACGACAAATATGCAATATCAGTATAATTATTACAGTTACAGTCAATATACTATGCCAACACGATCATCAACGCCGCATTAATACAATCATCAATATCGTATATCCACAACCAGATTGATGCATCACTACTATTAAGACATGAGTAAAGCGCTAAAACTCGAGTGCATTTTATCAAAACACCCATATACAAGCAGGGTGATCTGCGTCATTCAGAGATGATTTATTTTCTGAATGGGTTTATGTTAGCAAATTATGCAAACGTCAATGCCACAATAAGCTTTTTCGTCAAGGAAAGTAAAAAAAAAAAAAAAAAAAATTGCTGCAATCAAATTATGCCCCTATAGGATTTTCTATGGAGAACGTTCCATAGGAATTTTCACTCTCATGTTGCTACTGTCCAAACCGGCAAGCTCCCCTCTCCTCCTATTTTCTCTCCCCCAAAAATCCCCCCCTCTCTCATCTCTCTCCCCTCACTCTCCTTCTCCACTCACGTTGCTTATAAAAGGGAGAAAGCAATCTCCTTTTTAAATCAATGGCCACGTGATCTCTGACCCCTCTTCGATCTTCCCCTTTCTATCTCTCCTCTCGAGATCTCGAGCTCGATCCATGGCGACTCGCCCTTCGTCGTCGTCGTCCTCGAGAGGTAGGAGCAGCTCTCCCTTCGGGTACCGCAAGCCTCCGTCGCCGTCGTACTCCTCGTCTTCGTCCAGCGCGTCGTTCGCCAACGGGAGGCTGATCCCTCGCTCGTCGCCGTCCTCGGTCTCGTCGCACTTCTACGGATCGGCAATGCCGAGATCTTCGACGCCGAACCGCGGCCGATCCGATCCGGGGAGGAACCGAGCTCCGGTGCCGTTTCTGCCGGCGGAGGAGCTCGTCATCGAGCCTCCGGATGCGGCGGCGGCGGCGGCGGCGGGGGGAGGAGGGGACAGCATCTCGGTCAGCGTTAGGTTTCGGCCGCTGAGGTTAGGGTTTTGTTGGATCTTGGCTAGGGTTTGTTAGATCTGGGGACTGTTTGGTTTGATTTTGGTGAATGTTTGGTGTTGTAGTGAGCGGGAGTTTCAGCGTGGGGATGAGATTGCTTGGTATGCTGACGGGGATAAGATCGTGAGGAGCGAGTATAATCCGGCCACAGCTTATGCATTTGGTATATTATTTATTGAAATTTGATTGATTTTGACCTGAATTTACTATTTTAGTCTTTTATTTTTACAATCCAATGTTCCCTATGAAAAAAATGCACATTGCAAACTTGTTTTTATTGGTAGAATGTCTAATGCCACTGTTGTTATCGGTTTCTGTCCTGCCAAAATCTTGTTATTGTGTACGCATTAAAGCCAGCAAAGATCATAGCTTGACTATCAGCAAATTTATTCTATATAGAAGGGTTTGCACGTTGAGTCGTATTGGAGATGGACCTTTGGGCTTATTAGAATCAAATGTGGGCAGAAACCCTTCGTTATTTAGTATTGTTGAACCAGATGGGGCGATTTGGATTTAAAGACCAACTCATGTATGCAATGCAACTTATGCAATGTAGGGTCATAACCCATATTTCTGGCTCCCTGTAGCAACATCATCTTATTTATCTCTTTATGTACATCTACCCTTTTCTTGCTTTTAGCTTGTTAAGGGTCACATTTGGTGTTGATTAAGTTTAGAAATCTTTCATATTGAGTTGTGTACGAACCGTAATCTCCTCTCTTCTACATGTTGGATCCATATGATCTGGCATTTCCTGTCTGAATCATTCATTTTCGATACTGTCAGTGCCCAAAATGACATGCGCCACTATATCAATTTTAGAAAAGTACTTGTATACAATTGAATATCACAATCTGTACTGCATGTGCGTAAAAATGTTTTTTCCCCCTGTTTCATCCTGTGTCATACAACCTTCTCTGCTTTCTTCATGTCAAAATCTTTAATGCTGTGAATGAAAGCTTTATATCATGAAATGACTATTACTTGCTGATTTTACTGCATGATACTGTGTGCTTGTGCACTTTCTTTTGAGAATTACAATGTCCTTATACTGGTTTCTTGTGGACATTAAGAATATTATCAGGTTTGAGGCTTTGTTTTCCAGTTTGAACCTCTAATTTTCGAATTATTTAAAGTGTATTGTTGTTTCTGAGAAGTGGGTGCCATAATGGAAATGGGTGCAACATAACCTTGATTCTTTCAGGCTTTATGCAAGTGCAATTTCTCCTGAATTTTCTTTGTAGCTCTCATGAATAATAAAATGCTTGTGCGCATCTTGTTTAAGGATACCATTTATTGACATTTTATGCTACAATGCAGTCTCCTGAGCACGCTTTTTGCTAGCTTTATCGTGTAATTCAGGATTTCCTGTCGAAAACTATGTTTACATGGTGCTTTATGAGTTCACTAATAAATCGTTTGATTGAGATGAAAGCATTATGTCTCTAATACCTTTTCTCTAATGTTTGGTTTCAAGTTCCAACCATATGAGTTCATTTGGCAGTCATTTAAGTTGGTCCAATGCATGCTTTAATGGTTCATGTGTACTAGTCAGCTTGAGATCATTTATGTTGGTCCTCTTTTGTTGAATGACCATGATTATTTAAGTTCCCAAAATGATTCTGTAACTTGTTTTAGTTAAAATACTTTGCTTTGTCAATATATTTGTCTCTCGACATTTACATTCATCCTTTATCCTTTTAGACAAAGTTTTTGGTCCTGCCACAACGTCAAAGGCTGTTTACGATGTTGCTGCTCAGCCAGTTGTTAAGGCTGCAATGGAAGGCATTAACGGTATGTTTACTACTTATAATATTGTTGTTTAGATGTAAACATGTTACCATCCATTTATACTTACTCATAAAACAGACATACTTGTAGACCTTGATTACTTAAAGGATTACAATGGGTTTGGGAAGTGAAAGGTTCAAAGACCCTGTAGTTTTCGAAGTTTGTAGTCATTTTTCAAAAACAATTGTGATGGTAGATATTTCTCTCATGCATCAAAGGAGCTCGAAGTCAAAGCTAAAAGATGTGTAGCAGCAGTATAGGAGTATTTAATCTTCGAGGCAAGGTTCAAATTTTCAAAACAAGTGGTTAGTGAGTAAAAATCAAATCACACAGACTCATATTATTGACATGGAATATAATGCCCGTTCTTCACATAATCTTCTCTTCGTCATCTAGTTACTGAAAAAATTATAACAAAATGAAGTAAGTTAGACTTTTAAAACTTAAGATCTCAACATATTACATTCAGAAGTGCTCAAAGCACTCCACGAAAAGAAATGCATCCACCACGGGATATGTCCAGGCATTATTCTTGTTTCAAATGTGATCACGAATACATGATCAGCTATCATTGACCACGAGAACATGGAAAGCATGCTGTAAAGTTGTAAAATATTATCCTTATTTTTCTTCCTTGTTTTTGTTTTTTATTTCTTCATATTGCGAATGCTCATAAGTCCTATACTGTTGATGTACATTTGTTTTGCATCCCTCCTCCTCATTTCCTCTGTGAGATCATAAATTTTGTGATGTTTATGTTAAACTGAATTTTCAGTTATATTGTGCCTTAGTTTTTCTTTTTTGTGTCAAAGCATAAAGGTCCTGGTCTTCTTTTACCAAGCAGATTCATCGAACTTAGAGCCATACTGAACTAAACAGTTAAACTGTAGGTACCGTTTTTGCCTATGGCGTTACAAGTAGTGGAAAGACTCATACAATGCATGTAAGTTTAAATTTCTCCTACACTGTATGGTTAAATTACATCTTCCAAATGCAAGAATATGCCTGATATTACATAATCTTCTGTGACGTTCAAGTTCTATATTATCGAGACTAGTTACTTTTCTCCATTTTTTTCCTTTGCCACTGTTAAAAAAAAAGAAATCTCTTTCTGTTCAGTGATCATTTGAAGGTGCAATACTTTCTATATACAAATGTTGTAGGATATCAGTTGAAAAGTTCTACAAAAGGAAAACTCTAATAATAAAGGAAAACTATATAAAGAAAAGTTCCGTGAAAGGAAAATACTATTTAATATCCCCTCAAACTCACAGTGGATCAGAAACCAATAGTTTTGATAATAAGTACCAAAATTGAAAATTGTTTGAGCTTTATGAAAGAATTGAGAATGCAAGGTAGACGAAGAAAAAAATCAACAAAAACATAAAAGACTTTAGTACGGCAAGATCAATGATGTACACGAGGACTCTAGGTGCATTGATAGAGAGAACTCTGTGACATTGAGATTGAGGCGAAGGATACGAATCCAAGCACATCGGTAATAAAAACACATGGTCAATGTCATTGCCGTGGAGAGGAGGAGCTCATCGTAAACACTACGCCGAAGTAGCAGCACATGACCGAAAAAGGCTTTTAGAGGTCATTGACACTGGGGGAGGAGCTCGACAGGAGTGGCTGGAGAGGAGAGGCATTCTATAGGATGCCAACTGCGAGGAGAAGGTCATCTGGAGAAACCAAAGGATTTGAATATGCAAACAATAGCACCATGAGCTCGAAGATGTCTAAAGTGAAGTAAAGGATCATGGTGATCTAGTCAGTCAGAAATCAATCCGGCAGAGAATTGCAGAGATTTGCCAGCTATTTTTAGCTTGTTGATTTTTGGCTTATTTTCTATATAATGCTGATGATGTACTAATGCATATGAAATATTTGTATGGAATTTGGTTTTCCTTTACATTAGGGTGTGATGAGAATGTGAGCATGAAAGCTATTCCCATGCATATATTTGCTGAGGAAAATATTCTTGAACATGCCATATGCCAGTCACTCACTTAGTTTATTGCCTCAGAGTATTCTCATCTCGCATGCGAAGGCTTTCCACCCAATCCATATTCAGTATCATTCTTTGTCCATCTATTCTTGATTTCACTGCACTTAAGATGAACCATTTCCCAGTTTGTGATTTCCTGACACCACAACCACCTGAATATTATTAGTTTAGGTTCATTTATACGCTGGCAAAGATTGACAGAATGACAGGACATGACAAATCATGTTCCATACCAACATTAGTGAATTTGAAGAGATATGTTATAATGTCACTAGTAGGCGTTGGTGTTTTCTGTCTGACTGAATAGTAGACCCTAGAGGCGGAAGTTTGGTTGGGCCGGTCATTGTTGGTCAAACTACTTAGATTTAGCCTACCAAATCGTTCTTAATTAATGGCTAGAGAACTATACCCAGCCCACTTAAAGTTGGATTGACACGATTCAACCCACATTGCCCGCTTGTTGGGCAAAGCTTTCTCTCTAACCGAATTTAGTACTGGTAGGATAATTTAAGCTACAATCATATACGTGAATTAAGGGCACACAAAGACCACTTTGGCTTTGTGGTATTATTTATAATGCATTTTTTTTTCACAAATGCAATTGGTTTTAAGACCACTTCCGAACTTAGGTCATTTGTTAGCTAATTCTGACTTCCCGATGAAGATCTTGGGTAATGTGTCTTCTGAAACAAGGTCCCAAGTTATGTATCTTTTGTGCAAAAATTGCAACATTTAAGAGGTCAACTTGTCCCATAAACATAAAGGTCACACTGCGACATGATGAACGCTGACATGAAATGGATTTATATAATACATAACTGGGTTAGATCAACTGGAACGGGTAATGGGATCATGCGCTTCATACCCACACACGATCCATTGAATAAGTGGGTTACAGGTAAACCTGTTTATGCCACATACTTGACACTATTTGTACCTGATAACCCTGAATCATAAGTTTGGATTGGTTCAAGACTGTGACCTCTAGAGAATAAGTATAACTAGAAAGATGATTATGGAGTGGGTGAAGGTAATACCATTTGAGCATTTATAACTTATATAATTATGCCAGGAAAAATCTACTTATTCCCTGACTCCTACCAACACCCAATCCCCTACCCATGGGGGAGACATTGGCTTCCTTCATACCCTGTAAGCAATAATTAAGTCAACACATATTTCCATACTTTTTTTCCTATCTCGTCATCTTTTCATTTCATCTGCTTTCTTTGGATGTTCATGATAAAAATGGCTCATATTACGGCTCGATGTACGTGTAAACTTTACTTCTAGGCAGATGCTTTGCTGAGTGACACTTCAATTATCACAATTCTTTCTTGTCTTTATTCTCATGTTGAATTATGATACTCTAATTTTGTTCTTGATATGGAACACTTGGCGAAACTGATTCCCATCGACTGTATTGTGTATTTTTGACTCACATATAATATTTTCTGTTTGTAGGGTGATCAGAGATGTCCTGGAATCATACCATTGGCCATCAAGGACGTTTTTAGTATAATTCAAGAAGTATGTACAATCTTGTGTTCCTGTTTTATGCTTTACTCTCCACTTATCTGATGGGTTGTTCTTTGTAATGTTTCAGTAGCATTGCCTGTATGTTGCAATTTATCTGTACACTTGGAAAGGCATCTGTTGCATAACTAATACTTGCAGTCAGTCTATTGATCCCTCTATATTAAAGTTTATTAGTTTGAAATCCTCATCTTTTTGTCCTCATTTTTATTTTCTTCTTCTTTTTTGTGCTACTGGAGTTCATATTTGTGTACTGATTTAATACCAAATAGCACACAATACATTTCCCTTGCAAAGACATGGTAGTCTTGATGCAATCTTTACAGATTAGTTTGGATAGTAAGGTCTCCGAACTGTAGTATGGTCTCAATTTTAGCTTGTATCTTGAGGGCTCTTAACGCTGGAAAGTTCTCTATACTCTAAGCTAAGTAGATATCTAGATAGATCAGTCTAGGTTGTGATATTATCTCATTATAAATGCACAATCTTTATGGTCTTTTTTCAAGTCCTTAATCACCAGTATAGTGTCACTCTTGTCCTAACTTCTACAGCTTTTTTCTGCTGGTTAGTAATAATACTTTGAGGCTGATTTTAAATTGAAGATGTTCTTAGTGCTGCATTTAAATGCTCTTACTTCTTGACATGCATAGTTCTAATACTTGTATTTGTTGGCAGACTCCGGGAAGAGAGTTTTTACTTCGTGTTTCATATCTTGAGATTTACAACGAGGTGAGTGTTCTGAGACATTGAATCACATTCAACTGATCTTTTGACCTGATATTTTCATTCTTAATGTCAGATGTGTGCGTCTTTGTATGTGTACGTGTGTGTGTGACTGCGTAGACATACATACATATATACAGATACATATCTATATGTGTGTTTGTGTTAGGGGTTGGACATGTTGGTTCGTTGGCGCACAGGTTTGTGCCTGTGTGTGGCCTTTGAACACCAATGTTCATTAGCTCTCATCATTCGCATTCTGTTATTAAGTAACCTGTTTAGGAGGACTTCCATTTTGTGCATTCTTAATGATTAAAAAGATTTAAAATACTTTCTTTTTGGCTTTTTAAACTTCAAATGAAGTTGATCAACTTGAAGGAATGAATCTTTAACTTAATATACCCATCCCAGAGTTCAAATGGAAAGGATTTGCTTCCAAATTCGTTTGAAGGCTCACATATGCAAGCACGGATGCATGTACATGCACCCACACCCACATGCACGCACACGCACCCATGTGCTCCGCACGCACACACATTCAGCCGATAACTTATTCTCAAAATAAGCATTCAGAAACTCCATATGAGCCATTCTTTGCAAAATCTGAGCCATTCAACTTGATCTACAGATCTAAATAGGCTAAAATGAAAGATACGTAGTTTGATTTTCAGAGTTAGATTTTTCTAACTTTTACCTATACAGGAAATAATGAGTTTTTCTAGGTCTGGTACATATGATTATTGCAATTAACTTCGAACATGAATGAGGCTTGAAAACCACCAGATTTGTCCTATGGACTAATTTGGATGTGGGGAAGAAGATGAATAGTGTTTCTAGATCGTCCATGAGATGATCCATTACAAGTTATCATAACAGCTCTAACCAAATTAATCTTATTGGAAAATTTCCCTCTATATTTTTCATGTGTATATTTTTATTAAGCTCAAGAATTCATCTAAATCTCACAATTTAGATGTACATATCTCATGAACAATACCAAACCAAGTATTTATATTTTCTCTTTGCTTTTTGATGCTTAGTATCATGATAATTCTTTAGCTTACATATTTGTCTGGGAATACTTAAATCTTTTTGAAGCTCATCCTTGTATTGTTGTGGCAGGTGATAAATGATTTACTTGATCCTACAGGGCAAAATCTGCGCGTCAGAGAGGATGCTCAGGTTTGGTACACAAAATCATTTAAGCTATTAGAGCCAAAGCTCAAGTATATGCAATCTGTGCTGAACATGTTGCTGATCTGATGAATAATTGATTTTTTTATGTGTGCACACATGCACTTTGTGTGGGTGCGACAACTGCTGCTTATTACTTCTGGTTTTGCACTCACCTTTCCCTATTGAGCACTTCTCCTATTACATTTAACTACCATGAGATTTTAACATGTGCATGTTTTCCACAAATATCAATAACTATGACTGTTTACAAGTCTGAAAAATTATCTTGTCATATATATATATATATATACACACA
>JBAKGM010000200.1:41274399-41293589 GCA_037177215.1 Asparagus racemosus | reverse complement strand
AATAGAGGGTATCCCTGAGTCTAAGACGCAGCTTAGACTAGAGGGTGAGTTAGATCGCGTTACCTGACCTTAGATCGTGAGCGTGAACGTAGACTGTTGATTTCGGCAGCGCTCCCGCATAGATCTGGATATATTTTTTTTTCGGAACTCTTGAACATAGCAGTATAATCTCGAGTGTCAAAAGTTCCTCCAGAAATCCAACCTTCAACAAATGAGCACCCCCTCTCCTATTTATAGAGAAAATGGGGTCGCATTGAGGTTCGTTCTCGGCCGTGTGCCGAGCACTTTGGCTCATGGCCGAAGTTCCTTGCTCCCCGGCGATCTTTTTCACCGTTTTTGCTGCTTTTGCTGGGTGTTTCGCCTGCTCAGGACTGTATTTTGGTTCTTTTGTCAAGTCTGGAGTTAAGTTGGTTGATCCGTTGATTCGTCGTTGCTCGCGTTTGTGTCAATGTTCGAGTCCGATCGATTCGCTCATCCGTCGTCGCTTACGTTCACGTTGACGTGTAAGTCTGATCGACTCGCTGATTCGTCGTCACTTACGTTTGCGCCGACGTTCGAGTCTGATCGACTCGTCGAGCTGATTTCCCACTGCTTTGGAATGTGACTGTCGGATTTATTCCGCAGTACGTTGTTCCGTCGGCGTGTACGCCGTGTCGACATGTACACCGTGTCGACGTGCATGCCGTGTTGATAGGTTCGGACGCTCGTCGACCTGCTTTTTTGTGGCGTCATTACGTCATCAGCTACTTCAGTTGCGTCAGCTGACAGTTCGTCAGTTGACGGTTCGTCGGTTACGTCGGTTGACGGTCCGTCGGTTACGAACCAACCTTCACGAGTCAAGCTCGGGGACTGATAATCGATTTTTTCAACACCTACAGGTACTAGTCGACCCCTTTTTGCGGACGACATGAAAGGCGGTGCTAGTCGACCCCTTCTCATGGTCGACACGAAAGGCGGTGCTAGTCGTCCCTCCTCGTGGTCGACACGAAAGGCGGTACCAGTCGACCCCTTCTCGTGGTCAACACGAAAGGCGGTGCTAGTCGTCCCCTCCTCGTGGCCGACACGAAAGGTGGTGCTAGTCATCCTCTCCTCGTGAGCGACTCGAAAGGCGGTGCTAGTCGTCCCCTCCTTTCTCGTGGACGACATGGAGGACAGTACTGGTTGGTCCACCCTTGCGGAACCACGCGAGAGGTGACGCCATCCGGCTTTTCCTCTCTCCGGGCGGACGACATGAAAGATCATATTAGCCGACCCCGCCACAAGCGAAAACTGGCCGTCACACTAACCTACCGCCCTTTCGAACGACATGGGAGGCGTCAACAGATCGACCCACCTCCCCTTCCACGTAGGACAGCCGTCTTGGGACCAAGTCACGACAACACGTCGGCGTCTCATTAATGAGGAAATCAATGTGCAGATTTCCTCTACTCACACGATATTTAAGGCACCTCGGACAAGTAAGGCACGCCATGCTACAGGTCCAATCTTCATTAATACTGCCGTTACGGTACAAACTCCCTAGCCACTCCCATGACGACACCTGGCAATACTATTCGGCGCTGCAGGGCACAGCAGCCTGTGCACGTCTCAGTCACATCACCGAGTTGGTCCACGTAAGCATAGGGCTGACGCATCCCATTGGCAACCGGAAATGACGAGAATGCCCTCCAGCCCACATATAAAAGCTAAAAATGAACAGTGACAAAGGTAAGCAATCTCTTCTGCCAAAAAACCCCTAACCCTAATTTCTACTTTCCAGCAATTTACATTATTTTTCTCTCCTCTTTCACATACTGACTTGATCGTCGGAGTGGCCACCGGAGAACCCAACTCCGACCCTTCCACAGGTGATCCACGGCATTGAGACTAGCTGCAAGGCATCGTATTAGGAGGAGAAACGGGCCTCTAGTCACTAAACTCTGGTTCATCCGCAATCAGTGACTGTTTGATCCAAGCGTAAGTTTGAGCATTAACAATATATAAAAACTTCCATTTTCTTCTTCCTCTAAAATGTTTCTCCTCTCTCTCAAAGACGAGCACATTAGAGACTGAAAGTAAACTAGAGGCTAAAATCAAAGGAATTGAAGAAATTTTCTTGATCTTCTACTAATTTCCTCTTCGTAACGGATCGTGGGTATTTGGGTTGGATGGGGAGAGGGGCAACAGGTGCGTCAATAGTTTATCTAACTGCATTGTAATGAAAGAATGACGTTAGGGGGTGTCATAATAATTTGGCAAAACTTAAAGGGGGTTTGATAATAGTTATCCTTCTAACTAATATCAAATGAGAAAAGAAAGAGAGAGGAAGTGAAATAAACTCCACGGTCTGACACCAACCATATCCTGACCTGGGTTGCATGAACTTTACATCATCTTCTATAAAATAATATCAAATACTATATTTTGCCAAAAAAAAAAAAGACAAACCAGAGTTCGTAGTGAATTTTTAACCGCATTGAATACATCACACCAAAGCTTATCCCAATAATTGGTTACTCTTTACACCCGGTATAGACAAATTGGCGGAGATCCGTGAATTCTCTGATCCCACAAGAATACTCAGCAACAATAACACACAAGATACATTACCCCTTGACAAATACGCGTGCATTCAATATAAATACATGTTAAAAAGAACTCAGGAATGATTTACATAATCTTGGTACTATTCAGCCTCACCCACCATTTCTTCTTCGCCTTATCCCTGCCAGCTTCATCACTTGCAAGCTTGTGTATGATTACCTTCGTCTCTCGCAAACGAAGATTGAAATCCTTTTTCCATAGCTCGAACGACTGTTTCAGTCTCCGAAGCTCCTTCTCTGGATCCAACCTCGCATCAATTTGTCCCGATTTCACTTCAACCAAGAATCTACTATCATCCAAAAACACTTGTCTTCGCTGGTCAAACTCCTCTGTCAACCGACTGACAATACTAAGACCAGGACTCATACTTCCGTCGTTGATTCTTGATCCAGATCGTTCTCCTCGTAAATCTACATGCCATCTTGATTCGATATTTTCCCTTGTGCTACTGTCCCAGCTTTGTTCAACCGATGCATCGGATTTTCTCTGAGCTTCGTCGGTGGTCATGCTTCTCTTGGCGATGGAGAGGCTTGATTGTAGAGAACTCATTTGTTTTTGCCACACTTCTTCCATTGATTTCATCTTTTGTTCGTATTCAGACCATCGGGTATCGTATTGGTGGAGCTTTTGGTGGAGTATGTTGTTTTCTTCTTCTTTTGCTTTTAGTGATGCTTCAGCTTTGAGGATTCTTCTTTGGAGTTCGGATAGGACTGATGCCTTGATTACTACTTCCTCAGATGCGGCTACCTGATAGAAAAATAAAGGAGCGACTTTAGAAAATTAAATGATATGCAATCAAGATCGAGATAGGCCTGCAATTGATAGATAATCACTTCTTTATGCTAATAATAGTATAAGCTCCATGATACATATATTTGTACCTAAGGCTATACGCTAATTCCAAAGAGTAGTTTGTGCGCCATGATTCATTACATCTGCCAAATTTATCTTTATTGGCGCCGGACGAGATTAAATTCATTAGTATGTAGTATAGTGAAACAAGCTATGGTATGTTGGGAGATATTCAAGATATGTTAGATGATATTATTAAGAAGATAATAGAACTATAAACAATGAACATAACTGCTTTTTCTTGAAAGGGTTATTTGCATATATACTCGGGCATTTGCAAGATTACCCCTCAAATCATCAACTTTGTGAAAAAATATGCCTAAAATCAACAAATCATCAACCTAGTGCTAAAAATTTGACTATTTTGTTAATAATGTTTACATTGTGATTACAAATTAGCTTATTTAAGTTGATGATTAATTGCTCTGAGGGTAATTTTTCCAAAATTGATGATTTGAGCGGTAGTTTTGTAAATACTGAGATTCAGAGGGTATTTTTGCAAATACCGATGATTTAAGGGGTATATATGCAAATAACCCTTCTTGAAATAAATATTCAAACTCAAATTAGAGAAATCCGTTTAAGATAACAATTGACAAAAGCACTTTAAGTACTACAATTTAACCTAGAAACCAACTAATATGTGAAAATAATAATAACGGTTACCTTCTTGTCCATGAGTGTCCTGTATGAGTCCAGTAAAGCAACATCTCCAGAACACCTTCTGACAAGCCATCCACGTATAACTGAATGTAGAAATGAAACGTGACGAAAGAAAGATTAAACTTCAAATACACCATCTCCATAGAGGCACTTTAGGTTAAAAATAAGCTAACAACATAAAGCAGAGGAGTCCTCACCAGATTGTATAACTAATGAAGCACTGCAGATGTTTTCAAATTTTTTCCTGTTAAGTCTTCCTTTTATGTTTCTTTGCAATGCTATTGCAGCCCTATGTCTTTGCACCATGCTGGAATACAATCGACGCGCCTTGTCACCCCGGATAACTGCAGATCATATATGAGGAAAATGATTACACTTTAACGGTATCTATTGGCAACGGTTCAAAGTAAACAATATCAGCTACTTTCCTCTCACTCGGATAATCGTTTTGCACATATAAGACAGTATGAAATAAGATTTAGAGAGGTCGAGAAACATACATGATTGTAATGCAACAATTCCTTTCATCCGTTCCTTCACACAGCGTCGAGCCTGATGGCCTCTGAAGCAGCTCTGAACCCTTAAGATCCCGTGGAGAGTACGATTTCTTGTATCTTCAAGAGCGCTAATCTGTAGATTGACCCAGCTTAATACATTTGATAGGCAGACAGTTTGATAAGATTCTGGAAAGAAGTGGGAACACTTGTCTTATGCTATGGAAAAAAGTATTGACACTTGTCACCATAGAAGCTTCCTTTTCAAGAGCAACCCAACTTTAGGGGGAAGGATCATATATTTAAAACTAAGCACTCATAGGAAATATAAAGCTCAGCATAGCTGACTGCCATGAAAAACCATGTCTTATAGTATCATCTTGGGATATTACTAAAAATAGGGGATACATAATTGTTTAAAGGAATTATTCTGTGTTGCCTCGTGATGCACACTTCATGATATAATAAGAGAACAATCTGATGTAATGACCTCACCTGTCCCGTTCTGAAGAACAATTTTGTGTAGCCAACTTGATACATATCCGGGAGAATATTGAACTGCTGAAGAATTGCCACTGATACACTAAGAGGGTCTTGAGATGCAACATGCTCGAGAAGCAGAAAACCATATCTGGAAGAATCACAAATTAGAACAAATCTTCTATCTTAAACTAAACTACTATGTGAATACTGTTTATTGCTTACCTTCTAGCAAATTTTTGGTGAGACATTCTTGTAGGATAGCCCGACCTGGATATCCGAACCACTTCCAGAACTCCACAACATCTTAGCTGCTGAAGTACAAGGCCCTGTTCATATGTTGCAGGAAGTTGCAAGTTGTTTGGCTTGATACAACGTATAAAATGAGGAGTTGTATTTTCAAGTCTTTGCATCAGTTGGAACAGTTGTCCCTATCATCAAGTCAAAATCAAAATGTCAATGACAACAGGATCATGTATCCAGTATATTTGGGGATGAAGAAAAATCAGTTCCTAGATACCTTACCAGAAAGCAAGCATGGTAGCATAGTATGAACTGACTCAAAAGACTACTTGGTGAGGAGAAGGCTTATAATAGGTTATGCAGACAAATTATCTTAAAAACACAGCAAAAAAATCCCTGTCTAGGAAAATTGCAATCTATGTCATGTGCATATGAAAGCTCCAGAATTGCGTGGTAGTGTGATACCATCAAGTTTGTGACTACAAGTTTCTTGGAAGTGTTCAGGTAAAGTGTCCTCAATTGTCTGAGTTTAAAACCAAAAAAATACTATGATATGTCAGTAAGCACTAAAACCAAGTTCCTGAGCATCCTTTTGAAGTTAAATGCATTAATCAGTGCTGCAAGAACCTACTGGAGATAGTTACCAAGACAGTAAAGAAATTAGTACCTTAAACTTTGTTGCCACACTAAGCCTTTGTGAATCTGCTGAACCAGCCTTGAACAGGTTACCAGCTGCCTTCTCAGATTGTTCAAGCAAATTGGATGCAAATATTTTTGGAAGACGACATTTGCAGGAAGCAAGGAGCTGAATAGAGTCCATGTGTAATGGATCCCTATTCTTCTCCAAGAACCCTGAGGTGTCATATGCAACCTGATAATATGAGAAAAAAATGTCTATAATTCTGGGTATGCAGAACACGTATGAGAAAGAAAAAAATTGCAAAGGGGTGTTACACAGGATACAAATAGCAACCTCTCCCGCATAGTGTTTAACAGTAAAAGCTTTCTCTCTGTCACCTCTGAAGCAGGAATTAGAGTTGAGATGCTGCTTAAGTTTGTTTGCAAATGTAAGATCGGTACCATTTGGAAACATGGACTCCTCATCCAAGAGAGACAGCAATCCTAGTGGCTTCTGCATAAACATCAAACAAGAAAAAATCATGTAAAGAAAAAGTTCATGTTCCTTAGGAGAAATGAAGAGCAACTACATGTAATAGAATCCACTTATAAATATCAAGAAATATGAACAAAAAAAGATAACTGTATAGCCTCGACATAGATTTGTGAATGGTGAATGATCGGGGTAAAGGTGGGAGGGGCAGGTGATGTGCTGATTGGATGACTAATTTCGCATATCTTTCAAAAAAATTCTATAAGGTGTGTATAAATCTTGGAGAAGAAATTTTGTGACTGAAAGTTCATTTCAATGACTGATAAGAAGCTACGGCATACACAGTGAGTGTTAGAATACATACTTTCTCAAAAAGGTTTAAGCAATCCTTGTTATCTTCAAAATCCACTTTTGCCCAGTCTATGCCATCTTGAATGTATTCCTGCAGCATAAAATCATAATAGTGAAAAATATTGCAGATAAACAAAATATTAGGACATGTGTATCAAGTATAAGTAAATAACTATATATCCAAGCTTGATTAACTATTAATTCGAAAACTACTGAATGTTAACTCTGAGAGCAAAAAAAAATTTTATTTAGCTTATTGGGAAAAAAACGTGAGGAGGAAAAACTGAAGAAAACCCAACATTCCAACAGATTACTAGATTAGTATAATAAGCAACACTTTTTGACTCCCTAATTCATAATCACATCAGCAGTAAGTCACTATGGAGCATAATACAGAAACTGCAAAGGCAATTATAAGTTTTTAAATGTTAATTGTTATGATGAGAACTTATAAAGATCCCTTGATCTATAGCTATATTAACAACTTAATGAAGAGTACCAGAAACTTACCTCCTGTTCGAGCTTAAATAAATGGCGGTTAAAATGTTGCTGCAGCCTCTCGTTCGCATAATTTATGCAGAATTGTTCAAAGCTATTTTTCTGTAGATCATAATATTTTCATCAATATAAAAGCTAACTAATATATAAGAAGAAGGCAAAGTCCAAAGAACTTACATCGAAAGATTCAAAACCATATATATCAAGAATGCTGATAGATCTGCCAGTTCGTTTCTTGCCTACTTCCAATGATTTATTGATTTGTTCCACAAGCCATTCAAACAAACTTGCATACAAAGATTTTGCTAGTGCATCTCTCGCATCAATAGCCTTGGGGAAAAAAAAGAGAAGATGAAAATCAGATAATGAATCCTGTGGCTTCAAAATAAAGCATGACTTGGTGGAATTATTTAATAAATTAGGCAACCTGTGATAGAGTAAGCTTTTGGACAATGTCCTCATTACGAACTCTCATCTTACGAGTAGATAAAGCTAATTTTAAATCCGCAATATTACACCCAATAAGTCTTGCAACAGTATGTGCACCTGTGATAATGCATGAGGGAATAAATTTAGAAGAGTCATTATGATGAACAGTTCATGAATTGCACAAAAAATGATTGACAAAGAACTTTAGGAACTGTTAAGAGGTTTGTTCTGTTTGAAAGATAGAAAACAACAAATATTCAATATGTATAAACAGATAAAGCCTCCAGCCGGATTAATGTAAATCTAATAGTTCTAAATCAACCAGTTAGAAGAGTAGAAGATTATCACAAACACTAACATGGGTAGAGGCTTTAGTACTCGAAGAATAAATGCATGGTTATCATTACCATCACAGTGCATATTTTATGCAAAGGAATTGGTTAATTCATGGTGCTAATTTTGATTTACATGTTTCCTGTGCAAAGAAATCCAAAGGTTGATCGAGCATGCATCAAGTGCTTGTAAAACTAACAGTTCTAGATAAAAATAAGGATTTCGTGATCCATGAATTGAGTTATCCTCATGAATGATCCTTTTCATCCATCATAATCGTGGCTTAAAGTATCTACAGTTGAAAATTCATGTGCATTGAGTTGCTCACGGATCATGAAGTTGAAAATTCATAATTTACTCTGATTTATTACATCAAAACAACTCTGTTAGAAATAATCTTATACTTCAGAAATCATTGATAATTAGTTCACCCATCAACATGCAGTTCTTGCCAGTTTCCACCACCTAAGAACCAACATATGAGGACTAAGAAGCCGAATCTGTTAGTTCCCATGTACCAATGCAATAGCCATGACTAGAAAATCCATACATTAAAAACTGTTCCTACCCATGTCCCAGTATCAACATGATAATGATGAGGCCAATAACCGTATAAACCAAAGTTTCAACATTTGACTCTAATGTTGGGTACCTTTTTCTGTAACTAGATGCTTGTACGAGTTTAACTTTTGTCATGTCTATAGCTAGGTTCTCTCTAGATTTAGCTCTTGCATTCACCCTTTTCTAAGAAATTTTGAACTACTTTCCAGTTCAATGTGACTAATGTCCAACCATAAGATCACAAGAGATGATTTATGGAAAAGTTTGTGTATGCCATTCTTATATCCAATTTTCATATTTTTGTAGCATGTTAAATATTATTTCCCAAAAGGTTAAGCCTAACATATGAAGCCATCAATTATCATTCAGTTAATATGTTGGAAAATTTTAGAACACTTCTAGTTCTAGTTTTTGTTTCCTAAATGATTATAAAAAACATACCTTCATCAGCCACAACTTCAACATGGTTTTCATTATCGATCACAGTAAAGGAAATGTTTCCCAACCATAGAACTGCAGCAAGCATTGCGAATACATTATCTTGGTCCTCTCTGCTGATATGTACAACATTCATGGCTTCCTGAAAATCTCTAGCTAATGAGCACAAAGAACCGAAGTTTCAAAAAACCAGTATATGAAATACAGGAGATGATATAATCTTTATGAACATCTTTGATTACCACAACAGACCGAAACCTTTCAGCATCATCAACCCCAGCAATAGAGAAACAATTGCTCTGCTTCAAATATTTGTATTCATGCACATTTCTCAAATTAAGTTTCTCTGTTCCAGAATGGCACCAGTTTAGTAGGTAAGCATAAAATGGTTACAAGCATACAATAACAAGGAAAACATGCTCTTCATATAGAGAAAAGGTAACAATATACGCACAGATAAACTATGTAAGTATGCCTTAATACAGGTAGATATCCCAGAGAAATGATAGGCATCCAATAGTTGAGACTTGAAGCATATTAACTCGAGCCAGAAATGAATACTACATCTAGGATATCCAACAAAGAGAACTGGAGAGAATGCTACAACTCTCCCTAAATGGGAATGGGGAAAAAACCAATATAAACTTTGGAAAAAACAATAATTAACAGCGCAAATAATTTCACAACTATCTATAACTGGAAAAAGGAAAAACTAAATGCATTGATTGAGTTTGTAATGAACAAAAAAAATACGCTAGGACACGATAGCAAGTGTTTAAAACATACTGACTACAAAAAAAATAGACCACGTAGGTGACACAAATTGTATGATTAAGACAGTTCAGGTACAGAAGAAACATATGACGTATGCAAAAAAGCTACAGAGTAGGTTTTTAATACCATAAATTCTTAATATTATAAGACTTCGCAAAGAAGAACGAGTTAAAGATCTACAGTATGCAACTGAATTTTCAGGAATGAATAACCGATCCTCATACAGATGAAGCAAATTATCTCATCAAGCAGAGTTGAAATTTTGAATAACATCAGCAAAATTTTCAATTTTTATTAAAACATCATGAGCCAGGAAATTTTACTCTTAACAACCAAATGAAAAATCAAATAACGAAATGAGAAAATTTATACCTCTAAGAGTCGACGGAGCACCAGCACAAAGCTGATAAAATATATGATACGACCGTTCACCAACCGCACATTGGACAACTCTCGACTGCTCAAGATATAAGCAATCATATAAAATGACACAGGATGCCAACATCATGACAAACTAAAGTAAGCACAAAGGCAATATAATTACCTTTTCTAGTAAAACTGTCCAGATAGAGTCGAATCACAGTCAATCACAATCACCAAAAACAAAACATAGGTGACACCATTGAGGTCAGTTTTCAAAGCAAGAGAAAATATACAGAACCAAAATTTACTAAAGGTTGTTGCTCTTACAGGTCTGAATCTTGGCACCAGAAATTTTTCCAGTAACGCTAAAATGAATTTCAATCAGCTTGCCCTGCAGATAAATGACATATGAAAAATTTAAGACAAGCACTGCAGAGAAAGAAAAGAATTTAAGGTGGCATACTTTATGTGTTGTCCATTTAATTCAACTCTCAGATCTATGCTTGAAGTTTAAGCTTTATATGAAACTCATGACACAAAAGTTCGTAGTGAGAACAAGAAAGCTTACAAAGCGGCTGGAGTTGTGATTTCTTGATGTTTTAGCATTGCCGAACGCCTCAAGTATGGGATTAGTTTGTAAGATTTCATATTCTATTCCACTGCCTCCTCCAAGAGCAGCCAAGTATTGCATTGCTATTTTTGCTGTTTCAGTTTTTCCTGCTCCACTTTCACCACTGGTAAGCAGATTGCAATTAGCAAAAGGACATAATTAACTTTTTTCACGATCAAATGCTAAATTCACCAAGGAAGCACCGGATTTTAATCCCCTGCTGTAATTAATTGAAGGCTATCCATGGACTCGCCAAGATGTAGAGAAGATAATGAATGCAAGATCTGGAGGAAATGACATTAATCCTCATAATCTAAGCCTACTTTCCAAGTTAATGAGCACAGGGCTTCATGAAAGCATTGAAAAAAAATTAATTACCAGTTTTCAACTTGACATCAACCCTCTAAATTGTCAATTTGACATCAACCTTCAAAGTTCCAAATCAGTGCAAACTCCCTAACTAAAGTAACTGTGGATAAGAGACCAGTAGCCAACTAAAACAACCTACCTTATCGTATGTGTTTTAAGGTCGTGCAACAAAAGAGAAACCCACTGGAATTCTCCTAGACTAATAAAAAGTCAGCAACACAAGAACATGATACATCTTGTTACAGATATAGCATTGAACTATAAGGCACAAGGCAAAGGCCAAAAACCAAAGCATGTTCCTGTTTCTGAAAGGGGAAAAATAAAGAAGAAGAATAGCCGTGTGGGTGAACTAAACAAATACCTTTACTGATACAGTAATGCCCTATCCTCTATTGCTTTTACAGCCCAAATACTGCAACCATAATAAACCTTCTCTGACCAACTTAACAAGTTCACTCCGTGGATTGAAAATGAAAGGGACAAGTTACACCAAAGCAAACTTAAGAATAGTCAGTGACTTGTGATTTGACATATCACAGCTATGGGTTTCCTAGAGGATAAATATCTTCTGCAACTATGTTGCTAATCCAGTTAGGGGTGAATGAAATATAAGAGTAATTGCATATAAGTAGGCTTCATCTCATCTAAGGAAATTGTAGCAGGTGTAGAAAATCAAAACTACCTGTTCAAACAGTTCAAAAAAAAAGCCCCAGCTCTATCTGCAAAAATCAAAATCATTGTCTTGACAAACTGTAGGTGATGGTTGAGAAAGTCTGTAACATGAACTCATCAGAATCTCAGCAACCTCTTCAAATGTCGATCAGTTATGGTACAATGTTGTTAGCATTGATCTTCTCATTACTTATTATACAAACTTCACTAATTAGTATACGTGTGAAAAGCGACTGTGACAAAAGTGGATCTTACCAAAAAAGACTGACTGATAGTCGTGGCCGACGAAAAATGCATGGATAAAAAATAAGAAGTTAAAACCCAGAATTAAGAACCCAGATTCATCAAATTCCAAAAAAAAAAAAAAGGTCCATTGTATGAAACCCAATAGTTTTTACTTTCACATTTTACAAATGTTGGATTTTTTAAAAAAACATTTGTTGTCCCTCCACTCTTTAGATTTTGGTTAAAGTATTTGTCTGACATGGTGCAGAGCACCACCAAATTACCAAAAGTAAAAGATCCTCATTCCTCAGTTCAAATTCCGACGTAACCTAGTAAAACAATATATTCTTTTTTTACTTATATATGATGTTTCTTCTACACGTAAGTTATTATATTCCACGTGACTAAGTGTCAATATTGCAGCATAAAAAAGTGATGGTCCATCTTTCATTAGCTAATGGTTTTTGGCCAAAGTGGTTATCTAACACTGAGAGATTACTTACTTTCCTTTTGACTCATCTGAATACCTTGTGATGGTACAAGCACAGTAATCTTTACTTGTTAAACAAAATGTCATAAGTCAATTTCAAAATTTATTTTAGTAGCAACATAAAAAAATTGTAATAAACACAAAAAAAGAAGAATAAATAGAATATGACTTTCAGCTGTATCTAACTGACAAGAAAGAAAAATAAAATTTTTAGTTAAAAAAATAACAACAAAAAGGAATTCAAGATATATGACTTCTTCCATTAGAGAAGTTAGTAAAGAACAACAAACCTTATGACTATCGATTGATTGACTTCATCTGCAAAGAAAAAAGAATCAGATATTAGTCATATGATAGACAGAGAAGCAGGATAAAATAGACCCTATCTCAGAAAGAGATTGCCTAAAGTCCAAGCTGAATAACCTCTTATCATTTCACGGATAGCAGTATCTGCTATAGCATAAACATGTGGACTGCTCGTAGATTTACGTCTATATGCGTCAATGTAGTTGTTTCCGTATAACTTAACATCCTTGAATGGGTTGATAGCAACCAACACTGGTCCAGCTTTAGTCTAATATGCAAATACCGAATTAAAAAATAATTAATTAAAGATTAAGAGACGTTGTAGCTGAAAGCATTTGAAATATGTGTGATGCCCAAGTTGAATGAAAGTACTCACATAAATCATGTCCTGATTATATCTATATTGCAAATTGTACAATACTGATGGCTCATGTAAATAACTCAGTTGCATCAAATCGTCTACACCATCAAGGATATCAGGGTTTGCAGGTAAAAGACACTCTGTTTTCAACGTCAATACCTGAAAAGGGTACAGCATCAACTAAGTATAACTGCCAATGAAGACAATTCCTTTGTATGATTTGCAAAAGTAACACATACTTTGCCCTCCGGAAGAGATATGATGGACTCTTGCCCCGAAGTAGATATTATCTTCGCTAATGCCCAGTCCCCGTTAGGAAGCTGGCACCAAGCTTGAAGCTTCTGAAACAATAAATTTTCAAATGTTAATCTTGCAGATAACAGGGTTGGAGATATCGATCATAAAAGCTTGAAGATATAGATCATAAAAGCACTAGCTGATGTTATCATAGGACTATGTAGACAAGTTTTCTGATGCATCAAAGCTCAGCCACCAATAAATCCCTGATTTCTTGTTCCCATTTTCTAAATAACAGGAACAGGGTTGTTTAAATAGTAACAAGAATCAAGTGGTAATAGAATACGGTTTATTCATTCTGCCCGATATATAAAACAAGAGTAGTGAGTCCATAGTTCATAACATAAAGAGCTAATATTGGACATTGAAGAGTATCCATACATCTAATATATAGGATACTTCCAACGGTTTCAAGGTAAAACTATAAATGAAGGTAATGGTAGGCACGGGGGCAGGACATACACAACCCCAAGTGTGGGCTTCCTAGGTAAATCACTATATTTTGTTCTTGCTAACCATTACATTCCAATGAAAAAAAAATACCTTATTCATTTTGTGTTAGTCAAGTCTCAATTTTTACATACTATATATTAACTAATCTGTGTCCACATATATTAGCAAGTATTTTAAGGTTTATACTTACATGATATAAGTAAAAAACTATTCTTTTTTCTAGTAATTACATTCTACTCGAAAGAACCAACACAAGTCAGTTTCAAAAGGTAATTGATAATATTTATAATTCAAAATTGATCTGTATAGGAACCAGAGCTTTTCATTGAAAGATCAGAGTCATAGCTCAATCTTTGCTGCCTTAATTAACTGTCGGATCATATAATAGTATATGCTAGTTAATTATATCCATGTCTATTGACATATATTTTAAAGGTTCATAATTAAGAGTTTACATCTTTACCCTCCTTTTCCTTTTGGTACGCACATCACACATGCCAATAGTCATAGTTTTCCATTGGCACCACCATGAGGGAAGAAATCTAAGGAGTGCATCTATACCAGAAGCCATCTAAATTCTTCAGTGAGAAAGGAAACTAGAGATGTAATCTTGATATTATATTTTGGATTTCTTATTTCCATGATAGAAAAAATTAGCGGCATTAATAAGTACTTGACTCGATGAACTTCATGGACAGTTGTAAAATTGATGTATGATGTGTGATTCTTTTTATTTTCTTGCATATTGATCTTTATTATGCATATATACTAGCACTGTCACACATATACACACTTCTAAATTTTCTCACATTTTAAAGTTTAACCAATTCTTGCATCATGCAATCTCTCTGATCAACTGTTCTTACCCATACTCCAAATCTAACTAATTACCAACTAGCATAAAATAGTGGATTAAAAAAAGCTTGACCAAGAATATAAATTTTCGAATAAAACCAGATGCAAAAGTTTCCAAGGAGGTGCTATGCCAAATGATATCAACATTAAGGTAAGGATATCACATTCTGAGTAAAACCTACACACATTTAAGTCCTTTTCCAACCTCACTTTAAAGGTACTCTTTTAAGCATTGAAAATAACGTACACCTAACATAAATTGACTGAAAAAATGCACTCTTCAATACAAAATAAACTAAAAGTACGCAAACAAAAACTGGGTCTTTTCAAGTCGTTTATTATTGAGGATCCTTGCAAAGAGGCAATGAAAAAGCTAAATTAACATACTAGAGCTAAACTGCCAATTTTTATACAACTAAATCTGTCAATTTTCATAAAAAGATCCTACTACTTTTAGTAAAGTAATGTACGAACTCTTTGAATCAAACTAAGCGACTACTAGTAGTACCAAATTGTGTGATGCAATACGCATGGACTGCCTGCTACCTAGAAACAAATTTCCAGTTATTTTGATGCGCTTTTAGTCATATATCAAGGGGCAAAAAATTAAACAACTTTATGAAAATTCTAAAACGTTAATTTTTGATACAGGGCAAAACATGTGGAAATTCCTCATTTTTATTTCGAGACAGTTAATGTGCAGTAGATCACATCTAATTGTGCACGAATTCTCAAAGTATCCATATTTTGAATTTTATCTACTAGTAGAAATCAAATATGCATCCCAAAAAAAAAAAAAAAATCCAAATTACCTTCTTGGCATCAAAGGACTTTGTATCACTCCACCTAGAGTCCACCCGTAACGGCAAATCCTGAGGCAAGAAAACATCATCAACCCTCTTCTTGCTCCCAACTCCACCATTGATTTTACTTCCTCCATCGATCTCCAAGCCGTACGGCGACTCATCGTTCACCTCAACTTCACTCCTCACAGCAACCTCCTCTTCTCTCGCAACCTCGAAGCCGCTGCTGCTAACCTCGTCCTCCTCCTCCTCCGCCACCAAATCGAGACTGTTACTCCCATTAGCGGAGCTCTTCTCCGCGATCTCGTCAGCTCCGGCGTTGAATCTGAAATCCTGAGGCAGAGACTTCACCTGCTGCAGGCTCTTGGGCCGAGACCTCGGCTTCTGCCCCGGCCTCGCCGGCCTCGCCGCCGCCGCCGCCGCCGGCTTCGCCGCGATCTTCCTCTTCGCCACAGGCGACGCCCTCGAACCCGCCGGTTTAGGCGCGAGAGGCTTCTGCTTCGTCGCCATTAGATCTCAAATCTCGATGGCGATCGATCGATCAAAGGGATAATAATTTCCGACCTAATTAAAAAAAAAAAAAAAAGAATATCCCGACTCTCGAAAGGAGCCAACGACAAAAGGGCACGGAGGACTCCTTTCGAGAGATCGGATTTGAGAAAAAAAGAATGAGGTGATTATAATAATATTATTATTTTCTATTGGTAAGCAGATGAAAGGCGTCTTTCCTCCTTTGTCACCCCCGGGGCCCTCAAAAAAATAAAATAATTTTGCGGTGGGATTTTAATAATTTTATATTTATTTTATTTACCACCGTGGAACCTCCTCAGCTGTGGAAATTGCGTCCGCGTTGACGACGCGAGGCGTCAGGTTATTTACGAAAATAACCACGCACGCGGTCAACAGTGAGCGTCTTTTTTAAATATTGACCGTTGGATTAAGATCCAACGGCCGATGGCTTCCCACGTTCGAGGGGGAGTTTCCGCGTGGGGAATGTTCGAATGGTCGTATCCGGCCGAGCCGACGGGTGTCAGGGGCGTTGTCATGAAAGGGCCAAGGGGTTTTTGTCGCGTCAGGCCCCTCGGATCTTTGCAAATTGCTCATTGGACCCTGAATCTTTACACGTCTCCGGTCCCTACCGGCCTCCAGGGCCACTGAATTTATCCCTTCTTACTCTTTGAACTAATTTTGGCGCCCACATGTCCTCTAAGCCATTAAATCCGTCTATGTTAATTCTCTAAACTATAAAATTCGGTGCCTATTTATTGCCTTTGATATAATACTTTGTGGGTGTTTTCATTAAACTTATGATAAGAAAGTGCAGTTTAGGGGGGCAACATCAGACCAAATACGGTTTAGGGGATAATTAAGTGGAAAAGGAATTAAATGGAGCGGGACGGATCTAATAGTTCAGGAGGCAAGTAGGGACGGGAGCCTATTTCTAAATTACAAATAATCTAAATAATCAGAAAGTCCCCCTTAACTTAGGATGGTTATTGGGTAACCACCCATCACTTTCAAAATATAAGAACCCTCACTTAAGTTTAGGGGTTATCATAAAACCCCCTTTGACTTTAGATATTCATTAGAAAAGTCTGCAGAGGTGTGAACCGCAAATTTCACTAGAAAAATATTCCCCTACGTAATTTTACCCACTCGTATGAAAAAGCTACGATGAACACTATAAGGGGAATTTTTGGTAATATTCAAGTTAAAGGTTTTTTTTAATAACTCCTAAAGTTAAGGGAATTTCTGATATTTTGAAAGTTATGGGGGTTTTTGATATTTATCCTTATAAATAACATCTCCATATTTTTGCTTTACATCCCAAATCCATTTAGTAGTTGTAAAACCCCCCTACTTTTACCAAACATAGAAGATTTGGGACCTAACCTACAGAAAGATTTGAAGTTCTAATACAAAGTAACAAAGATTTAGAGGTCTAATATGACAAAAACTATTTTTAAAAAAGAAGGCAAATGCTTCCATTCTCGCTATAGTTGCATCGGAATTTGTATGTCTGATAAAAGGACCAATCTTCACGTTTTGCTTCGGGTAGTCAGAAATAATACCTCAATTAACTTTTAAATCTTAAAAACTATTATTGTATCTAAGGACATCATGTCAAAGCAAAAGAAAAACTAAGGAACATATACAAATCCTTCTCAAGGAGATAATCTCAAAGCTAAACTGAAGGGAAAGAAAGGTATATTACAAATCCAACATAAATTTTGGGGACATTGAAAATTTATACTAGTTTTTCCCCCCTGCAATACATAACATTGCAAAGCTGATTTTGATAATCCTTTATAATCCTAAATTTTGTCCTAATAACAATACCAATGTACATAAAAATATCAGCATTAATATTTCTCTTTGCTCCATAGTTCGTCAACCGAACTTAATTGAGAGAGGGCATCACACTCATGACTCATGAAGCTGGCCATGTTAGGGTCCATACTTTTATTTCCATAGAGCTGTGTTTTATTTTATTTTATTTTATTTTATTTTTACTTCTACTCCTGATTATATACAGTGCTTTGCTGTGCAAAAGCTGAAGTCGACAGGCACGTGGGAATGATTGAAGCACGCTCCAGCGCACAGATTTACTGAAAAACTGGGCAAATTTCACAAAAACCCCTTAACTTTGGGGGCTTCCCATGAAACGCTCTGAACTTTTTTTCCACCCTACGTCTAAACTTTAAAATTTTCTCAACGGATCGCGACCTAAGTATTTCCTACACGAATAAACTAACGCGCGTCACGGCGTTGGATCGGTTACGAAAACTCGAAAGTTCAGCGAAAAACGGAGCTCGGGGCCTTGGTTTCGCGGGGAAACCCCCAAAAGTTCGGGGGGTTTTCCGTGAAATCTACCCCCACTCCCCGACCTTTTCAATAACTCTTCATAAAGCTAAGGCATCTTTTACGTCCGTAAGCCCAAAAAGGCTTGTAGCCCACTTACTTGCTGTCCTCGTGGTACCTAAAAAGCTTTGCATGAAGAGGGCAACCGACTCAACGCCGTCACGTGATAGGTTTCATGTGGGCCCGCTTTGGCGAGGTCTAGGGTGGGGTGCGATAATGGTGCTGTGCTGAGTAGGACTTTGCAAAGGGAAGCAACCCTATATATGGTAGGCTCTCCACACAAACTTATGTAGGAAGCTAGATTTTAAAGTTTATGATTATGCTGACCAATATTCTTCTCCTTTTTTAGGATGAAATGAGGGGCAATATTCTAATTGTATTAATATTGTGCGATTGAAAGGGGAAAACGAAGTATCCTAGAGGCAGCGGCGAAGGCAGAAATTCATAATACTATAAGAAGACGATATTATTAAGTTTTCTAATGTTTAATATAATTGAGAGCTTAATAAAATATAACAGGTATTTTACTAAATGCAAACAATATGTATCCTATGTGTCATTATGTTCGAAATCTTTGCATAATAGTTTCATCTGAAATAGCACTAAATGCATTGTTTCCGGTGTAAATTTATTTATCTTATTATGAGATGAGGGAGGCCTTTGGCCTCCCCCTCATTATCCCTCCATTTACACCCATTATGGTGAGTCCTTTGG
>JBAKGM010000200.1:41239315-41259961 GCA_037177215.1 Asparagus racemosus | reverse complement strand
ATACACGAAATATGCATTAAACACCCGTAAATCATGCTTGAAACACACTAATATAATGCATATTTACGTGTTTATCAAGTATCTCTGTTGCCTTTCTGTTTTTGGGATGTCATTCACTGTAGGAAAGAGATATATTGCACATATCAGAAATAGCTGGCATAATGAAAATATGATGTTAGATTCTGTTCTATGCTACTGAGGAAGTAGTGTAATTGGACACATCGAACACTTCTGTTCAATTTGTCCAATAGATAGTGTATCAACTCTTCAAATGTAGCGGTGCATTGTTGAATTGAGTTGATTGTAATATATTGATTGTAATATGAGGTTTAGAGTAACACCGTTAAATCTTAAAAAACTTTCAATTTGAGAGATCACTTTGCTATGTTACGGGTTTTTTGCTGATTTGGTAGGTTCCCCTGCAATCTCCAGACCCCGCTGGCAACCTTCCAGTTTAGGTTACTGAGGGTCACTAAATGGCTCAATACGTAGCAGGACTAAGAGGAGGAGGAGGATGCGTGACATTCTTTATTTGACCCCTGAACCACAGTTTAGCTATGGGTGAGAATACTATCCTTTGTAACTGTGTGCTGATACGCTTTATTAACTCTAGGTGAGAGTACTACCCATTTTGGCTATTTGTATGCGTATAGTTTAGAGTATCAGCTTTGTCCTCGCTTCGTCCAGACAGCATCTCCCTTTCACATAAAACCAGCTGATTCTCACCCGCTTGTTATCCAGTTAGCTGACGAGAAAAGGAAGGTGGAAAGGGCTACTTACAATTCTTTACTCCTGCCTGTTCTATCTTGGTACTCATCGTAATTTGATCGAAGTTATTTCGAAGGCAGTCAGTATGCAGCACTTCTATAGTAATAAGATTGTTGTGATTCTTCGTTGACTATAGTTTGCGTCTTCTAAAGTTGGAGATACGCTGGTAGATCTGAAGACTTGACATACTACTGCCTGTGCTTAGGATTCAAGTGTGAAAATTACCCAATTGTCTTGTCACTCGCGCCTATGCACAGTGCACTGTGCTCGCGAAAATTAAGTCCCCATCATGCAGGCTGTCAGCAGTAGCAACCTCACAATTACTTACGATAAAGCTGAAAAATGAACACCATAACGTAAGTGGAGCCATTTAACTCTAATTTGCAGCTAGGTGTAATGGACCTAGTTGGTTTAATTGTAGATTTATCAAACCTAATCATTATCTGTCCATGCAAAAATGAAATATCTGTTGGCTACTTGCATCGACCTAAAATATTGATTCGTCATCAGTAAATGAATCTATTCATTTATGACTATACTTTTAGCGTCTTTCAGGTTGTCTTGGTTTCTCTCACTTTAATAACTATTATAACAGCAACAGTACCTGATCCCATTAGAAATATGTGATTACAAAACTACTGATCATGGCAAAAACTCCTGAAGGAGCATAACGTAAACCAAGCCCCATAAAAGGAGCTTGAAAGATTTTTATATGGGAAGCGAGAACGAGTTCTACGGATCTTTAACATTGATAATAGGGTCAATTGCGGATAGACCTCTGTGTACTATCACCCAATTATGGATAGGCCCCCTTACTATAGCCTAGTTGCGGCGGATAGACCACCTGTAGTTCTATTGGTGCGGATGGACTCCTAGTACTATTGCCCAAGCGCGGTAGACCCTCTGAGTGAATTTTTTTTACTCTTTTACCCTCAGGACGTCTATTTGTCACAAAAAATTTCTCTTTCTCTGAGGGTAAAAGATTCCAAAAATTTCACTCAGGGGGTCTATCTACACCGGTAGAACTATGGGGGATCTATCCACAATTTACCCTCGATAATATTGCCATAGGGCTCTAATCAAGGACATATCCTGACTGAGAATTTTCACAGATCTTCAATGTCGTAGATTTTTTTTTGGATGTAAATTGTCATCTTCGCCTAAAGCACTTTCATGTGGGAGAGCTGAGCCACCATTCCATGACCTGCTAAAGTGCGCGTACTGGCCACTTCTGGGTCCATTCACCTTTTCTGCTTGATTTCCCCACTTCACTTCTGCTTGCCAGAGAAGAGACAATGATTGCAGAACTATTGACTTATATCAGCAATGTGTTCGATATCGCCCATTTTGCGGTGGACACGGACCCACAGTCAAAGTGCATGTTCGATCTTAAAAGCGCAGGTAAACACACTGGATGGCTCTGATCCTGTTCCGTTTGTATTTGTTTGTTTGTTTAGGATTATTCTAATCCATCCTGATCTATGAACATGATTGCTGTTCCGGTAAACGCTAAGGCTCACCGGGGGAACAGGAGGATGCTGGTGTCGTTGTGGGCTGGCCTTGTTCTCGTCCCGATACATTCTCTGGTAGCGGCAGCTTGTTGAAAGCGCGGCGAGCCTTCCAGAAAATTGCTGATTCCAGGTAAACCCTCGCTCTCCGCTACTGTTACAGATAGCAACTCTTCGGTATCGCTTTCCCCCCGTTGGATTTTTTTTTGACATCACTTATCTATGTTCGCGAACTGATGGGTTGGGACTTTAAGATGATATCGGAGCAACATAGGTTCGAACCCTAAATATTTGTAGAGCTTATCCTTCTCCTCTTAGTGTTAGGGACTTTCCATCTCCCATGTGGTTTTTGGCCGAACACTTTGAATCTATGAAATGACAAAGGGAAGTCCCATTTGGCTATCAGTGCTCTGAAATCAGTGGAAGTGAGCACGCTGTGCTTTTTGATCAAGAAATGATGGATATGACAATCCCCAACTCTTTCAGTGGTGTGGCCGCTCCTTCTGCCTCTCAAGTGAGCAGGGTCTGCGCCCGGCCCCAGGCCCCTCGTGGGCTTGTGGGGTTAGTCGATGGCGAAGGATTAGCCACTAGGCCCGGACAGATACTGATGGGCCCTGACAGCGTCGGCAGCGTCTCGTGCATAATTGCCCGTTTAAAACACAAAATGTAAATCGTTAGAAGATAATTATAGCAAATCATTGCTAAAAAAAAGCTTCTGAATTATTTTTGTATAGTATTTTTAGTTTTTAACTGTAGATAAAGTATGATTCGTGATATATTTGTCGCATGACAGAATAACATCCTAACGATATTTAGATTGGTTCCGGTAATATGTAATGCATAGTGCGAGTTTGATCTTTGAGGAAACCGTGGATACATATACTTAGTATAAAATACCGGATTAGAATATAAATAAATAACGAAGTAGTTTTGTTGTTATGATTTAAAATAGTATGCGCTAATAATCATCGTCACCTTGACATAAACTGGCGAATCTGAACAAAACCTAATCAAGAAGCAGGGTTTTGTATTGGCAAGGGTCTTGTCGAGTTGAATAGATGTTGTCGATAACCCGCAATATAGGATGTAAATGTTCTTTTTTTTTTTTTTTTGTTGTAATTTACCCCGAAAATATCAAAGAACTAGCCTGTCTCTGATGTGCACCCTAAACTGTTGAGAAACAAGGCAGTGATAGTGATCTCCTCCCTAACCAAAATTCAGGAGTCACCCCAACAAGATGCCATTTCTCTCTTTTATTAAATTGACCTTGAACTCGATTTTAACTTAATTGTTCTTTCTACTAAGGGGATTAAAGCTCGTTTTCTTTTATCTTGTTTCTTTACTTCCGAGGGTTTAAGGCATCGTTGCGCGATTCCCCGGACGCCCCCATCGAACCGTCGTACAGTTCTTGCGAACCAATTCCCGGTGCATTTACGAACCGATTCCCTCCGATACACGAACCGGTTCTCCAAAATTAGCGTACCACTTACAAGTATGCTAGATGTAAAGTCTCTTTAAGTGCACGTGCGCAAGATGCAATGCGTGCAATTAAGTGAACGGAGACACACAATAGAGTGTATGAGCCAATGACTTTACTGTAACTAAACACGTATGTTAATTAAATGTAAAATGAAACCATGGTCCTAAAACGGGCTTGGAAAAAAAAACAGAACAAAGAAACAAACTCCATCAAAAGAAGTATTTAAGTATTTTGTTTGAAAAAATATTAAAGTTCATGATTAGCTTTCTAGTTTTCTACTATATACTTTGGAAAAGTTTAACCGCACCCTAAAAAAATTTACAACGTACCACTAACCGAACTTGCATATCAAAGCAAGCTACCCTCTAACGAATCTAAATTTTCTAAGTGGCGAATTGCTTATCCGAATACGTACAGTGACCCGCTACGTACCGCGTACGCTGTAACTATGGTTTAAGGCCTTGTTTGGTATGCAGGGATGAGTGAGAATAAAATATCAATCCTCATTTTTCCATTCATTCATGCCAAACACAATCTCTTTCTTGAATTTAGAATGCTCATTACCATTTCTCACTTTATGCGGGAATGAGCATTCACAATGAAATGATAGGGAATGGGCATTCCTGCTTAAGTGGGAATCAATAAAATATAAAATTTTAACATACGTCCACTCCCACTTCATTTTATAAATTGCACCTAAACGTGAGATTAGAAATGAGTATCCCATTCTCACATTAATTTCATTCCATTCCTTAATTCATTCCATTCTCATTTCACTCGATTCTCACGTACCAAACGAGACGTGGCTTCATCTGCAAGATGTTATGGGGCCCCGATTCGCCCTGGTGATAAACTGTCAACAACAAGCTTTCGGTGGTGGCCTAAAGTTTCCAAGCTTTTGGTTCTGGTCCCTTTCACGTCTAAGCACACACGACTTTGAAAAAGGCGTGCGCGGTCAGTTTGTTATAATTAGCTGATATATTCTCCAAAGTAGATCAAATATTTTCCATTTACTACCCAACTCAAGACCATAATAAAGTGCAAAACACACATACATATAAAATAATTGCGACACGTATTGACCGTCACCTGGTTGGTTCATAACATTGCTCATCTCACATTGTTTATAAAATAATTGTGACGGTTATTTTCGTCAAGAGTTGGATCATTTCTCACTTTTAGTACTTCTTAACTAAACCCTTGTTTGTTAATCCATCATGAGTTCGAGGAAATGCAACATTATGTATACCCGTGCATTTACACTAGGTTTATTTTCGTAGGCGTTCAAAACAAGTGAAAGGTTATATTTCTTTCTCCTTGTTCTTGTTTTAATTTTCAGTAGTTTGGTTGTTCATTATTAAATCTTAAACTGTCTGGTGTTGTCTAAAGCTAATCCAAGAAGTTAATACATCTTTCTTGTTAGCTTTTAGTTAGCAAGGATCTGCCCAACTTATTTATATATTTTAAACCCATCTCAGGAGAAACTAACCCACCCTATAACTAGGTTTGGTATAATGTAAGGCCCTATGTAATTAAAAAAAAAATTTATTTCCTTAATTTAAATAATAAAAAAGCGTTCCAAGGAGGTTGGTGCTTTAGGAACTTTGCCAAATTTATTCCTCTATTGTTATACCTAATGAAAACAAATATAAGAATTTAGATTGTATGTTGGGGTTTGGAGTTGTCACAAGTTGAGACTAGGTCAAAAGCATTTAGACCAAATGGGGTGATGACAACAAATTCCAAGATGTCTGTATGAAACATTCAAACCCAGTGACTATCTCAAGTCTATCCATCTACTAAAATATTTTTTGAGTAAATATATACTTATTAAAATAATTGAGAGTGGTTTCTCTAAATAAAAAAAAAAAAGAGACAAACTTGACTGACTTTTGTGAAGTCAATAAATAGTCAGTGCTAATGAGTCCCTACTAGCTATTTACTCAGATATTGTATGAGATATGTGTGTTGAAAGCCATTTTCTTTATTTAAATTGGGTGGTCCTTAGTCCTAGTAGGAGTTTATAATGGGCAAATAGATAGGGTTTGGGTAAAGCAAAAGTATAGCCAACATTTTGGTATTTGAGATGAGGTGGCACTTCACCAAAATATTATTATTGTTAAGATTGCATTTAGTCCCTGTTCTGAAAAGTTTGAAGCAGAGGATGATTATTGGAGTCTCTCTCAATAATTGTTAAATTTCTAGTAGAGAAACTTCCAAAATGTTGGATGTTAGGGTTTTGTGAAACATTCTCAACTTAAAAAAAAAAAAAAAATCCTATGAATGAAGTTAAGGTTTAGGCTCACATCGAAAATAAGATAGGAGCGTGAGTTGTTAATATGTGAGTGAGATCCAAGTCCTAATCAGCTGATCTATAGAATCAAAATGATCACAATTTTTTTGTCTCGATACGGGATCAAATCAGACCCGAGGGTGTTAGCAGCATTACCACCGCCTCTGCAAAATGATCTCAAATTTTTTTTTTGTCTCGACACGAAATCAAACCATGGACCTGAGGATGTTAGCATTATTACCATTGCCTCTCCAAACCAACCCGTATTTTGTTAATATTAGTGTTTTGTAATGCAAATAAAACAGTCAACTATTCATCCATGCCTGCAAAATGTGATTCATATAAGTTGTTCTTGCAGTTTGGTGATGTAGAAAACGGTTGCGTGCACATTTTTCTTTGCCATATTTTTATCAAACAGTGAATTAAAATATTAGATTGTCAGAACATAAAAATGTGACATATTCCATGACGACAAATTCGAAGAGGATCAATGTGGATATTAGCTGAATATTAATCAAGATGCTACATCATGCAATTCTTGAATATATAATTATGGTGATATATATTGTATGTTTAGGATGTTCGGACTCATCGAAGGGGTCGAGACCATCACATTGCACGTTCCCAATTTAAAAAAAGTAATAAATTTCAAAATTTGAACATATCCAATACAATTCTTTTGTTTTCTACTGTGATTTAGGTGCTGAGTCATTCTCTGCGTCTGATTCCAATGTAGGTTGCAGATTCCCCTTTTATGACGTTTGTTTGTATGAGCTATAAAAATCTAAATAAGCTAATGAAAGAAGGGGAGAAAGGTGTGGCTTATTTTTTATATAGCGTCATCGAAGGAAAATATCAAACAATCACTTCACTCCAGCAGCTAACACAATCATTTTTGTAGCAGCTATAGTTTATATGCATCATTAACGTCATAATCCCATTTATTGGTAACATTAACACACAGTGATTAAAAAAAAAAAAAAAAAACTACAGCACACGCTAAGCTGAGGAGAAGTGCAGCCGAAGAAGCAAGTTGGATATCTTTCACCCATCACCAGCATTTGGGGAAAAAAAAAATGAAGCCTGTAGACAAATTCAAATACAAATAGTTTTAGACAAATAAACAGTTGAAAATGTTTAATTAGATACTTTAAAAGTTTTTTTTTCAGTTAATTTCTAGTTAAAAAGTAAATGCGAAAGTGATAGCACACGATATCATGACAAATTAAGATGAGTACAAATTAATGAACGGCAACATGACTTACAAAGCCACAAAATTAGATATTATATTTTTTATAGTGTCTTTCTTAACTATAATCATATATGAAAATGAACGATGACGATTTATTTTGAAATAAAGTGCAAAAGGCTATAGTATTTATATTACTTTCTTAACTATAACACTCTTAACTACAATATTTCACAATTAAATGGATGATTGTAATTTGTTTCGAGCGAAAAGTGAAACTAGTGCTAATCTTGAGGGAGAATAAAAAAATTCCTAATTAATTTGATTAAAGATAGCAGTCTTTCTGCCGCTTTGATGGAGGTGTTGTGCAAGGATCCAAATTCTTTGAATTCACTCTAAAATCATGAAGACGCCATATATTAAAATTAAAACTATTTCCAAAAAACACCAATAAATGTTCGATTGCAAGAGACAGTGATTTACCTGCGAAAAGGGTTTCTCAAATTCTCCTCCTCTTTCTCCGACAACGCAACAAACAGTGAAACCAAAGCCCAAATAAGCGGCATTCACATCTAAAAACTATACTAAATCCATACTTATTTATATACGTCATATTTCTCCTCCAACTATATATATAGCGATCAATAAGCAGTAGCATTAGCCATCTCCACAAACCTCTGCTCAGACTCTTGCCTCTGCAGCCTCATCTGCTCATAATTCATCTTTATGAAAGCTTCCACTCTCCCGAACAGCTCTTCCCTCCCCACCACCAGCACGTCCCTCCCCCTCCACCCTCCGCCTGCCCTCGCCGCCTCCGTCGCTGTCGACTCCCTGAACGTCTTCGACTTCCTCATCTCTCGCTTCTCCGTCGCGGGGTCCCGGCCATCTCTCTCCTGTCTGAATGTATCTGACTTCTTGAATTTTTGAATATCAACCGCTTCTGTCCTCGCGAGGGCCCTTGTCTTCTCTGTTAACCTATCGTCGTCGTCGTCGTCGTCTCTCTTCTGTCTGAATGTATCCGACTTCTCCCACGTGCCGCTCTTCTTTAGTTGGTTCTTGACAGCAGTGGATTTCCCGTTCATTATGGCTTGCCATGTTGCGTCTAGACCGTCTCCTTGAATCTCTTTGATATCAGGCTCAGGCTCGGGCTCAGGCTCAGGCGGTGGCCATGGCAGTTGCTGATCCGTGCCTCGCTCTTTGGCAACAATTTCTGGCGGGCAGGGCTCTGCAGGTTCTTGACAACTTTTCTCCGCGGACGTTTCTACGTCGTTTTTCGCAGACTCGGCGACAGCAATATCGACAGGCGAGTAACGGTAGTCGACGACGACGTCCTGAGGGTTTTGGCTCCTGTGGAGTTTCCAGATGACCATGATGATGAAGTGGACAGTGATGAAGAGGTAAGGCGGCGACAGCCAAGAGGTGGCGTAGCTCCGCAGTTTCGGGGGAGGGAAGGGGGAGAGGAGGCTGAGCGAGTAGGGGAAGGCGAATCTTGCCGTCAAGAAGGCGGTCGAGGCGATTCCTATGACGAGGAAGAGGACCTTGGCGGCGCTTGCAGCCGCTTCCAGGCTGGTCGTTCTGTGATTTTTCGGCGTAAAATTGGCCATAGAGAGTTTCACAGAACTCGGAGGTGGAGGGGAGGATATTATCAGCGCTTTCAAATAGGTGACGCTGATGTCGGACTGAAGCTAAAGGCTCACCCAAAAAAAAAAAAAAAACAAATAAGGTTTTGAGTGAAGAAGCAAGATTTCAAAATGAAGAGAGAGAAATGAATAAAGATTAGAAAAGGAGCGCCATTTTCCGACACTGAGAAGCCTTTACAGAGAGACACAAGAGAAGTGGAGGGAGGGGGAGAGAGGAGCGTCTGGGCCAAAAGGGAGCTTTCTAATTTATAGTGCTGCTTGTGGGTGTGGGGATCTTCACTGTATTTTTTTTTTTGCACTCAAAAAGTTACTTCTAGAATTACAACTACGGTTATATTTTGGGGATTAGAATCCTAGTCTATTTTATTATGACTTAATTGGGGGATACACCTGTTGGATCTGAGATGCAGGCGGACGGTGGATAGGGCTGCCTACTGTTTTTCGATAAGCACCGAATGTGCAATGAAAATGAAATAAGAATAATAAAATAATAAGCGATGCAATAATTATAAGAATAATGACAATCAGAATGCATGAGATTTTATAGTGGTAATCCTACATCAACTCTTTTTTTTTCCTCAGGAGTTTATTTCCTTTTAAAAAAAATACAATCATTTCAGAACTTCAAAATTGACAGCTTCCATAAGAGCTACATTGGTACTTAGTCAATAATCAGACTTCACGCTTCAAAAGCAAATTGCAACACTGTAATAAAAGATGTTGAGGTGATTCGGCGAAAACATTGCAAAAAATTACGAAAGAGTCCTGGAACATTCACATCATGCTTTAAGATATTGATCCTAGTGTGAATGTTAATAAAGAGTGTTGTTATTCAGTTGAAATATAAATATAACATACCATGTATTTTGCGTATTTTCACTTTTTATCTGGACGAATTAAAATTATTCTCTAAATAATAGATAATCGTGACACTTCACTCCGTAGACCTTTTGGACTTGGAGTCGAAAAGCACGATGGTTAACACTTCACAAGTAGTGATTTGGATTTTGCTTTGTTAATTAGTGATTTGAAATTGCGAACAGTAACAAAGAGCAAGTCTACGCAAGCAAGGGAGTAAGAATTCAATTAGAACACCTCATAGAAAAGGGTGACTCACGAGTGATTAGAGAGTTAGTTTGAGAATTATAGCTTTTCTATTTATGATGTAGATCACACCACTCTGACGGTTCTGATAGAATTCGGTGGATTCAGGTCTCGCGCCCGTAGACTCTGATGACACCGGGTTTGAGGAGGTAACCGCACACAAATGGATATCAATCCCTATCCCTTTACTTAATTGATTATTAAAGAATCTAATCTCTGTTGAACAAGGGACATGATATGATCAATGAATATGACATGATAAGATTTTTCATGATCCCATGAAAACATCCTCGGCATACAAGGTGGTAACCAGAGGAGAGAAGCCTCTACTCTTCAAGAAAAACATAATGAGGACTTGTTGAAGTATAAAATCAAAATATACAGAAGTCACCAATATTTGTGTGACAGCAGATCCCTTTCTTTCTCACCTTAACAAAGATGACTAACTTGATAACATCTGAGACAACGACGCATATTTCATTATCTTTGATACTGATAGAAGTTTCATGAATAAGTTTCTTGCTAAAATTTGTATATTTTTGCTATGATCAATATGCTAAAGAATTTACTGAAAGATAAAAAGGCTAGTGTAACTTTCACGGTTATCATAAATTGACGCATCTAAAACTAAACAAAAAAGAAGTCAAAGAGAGGATGCGGATTCATAATTTATATGTAAGTATACATCTAAAGTATACATACATAGAACAAAGGACTCCATTTTAGTAAAGGAAAATCATTGGACCACCCCCCCCAAAAAAAAAAGTACACTTGTTCCACCTCAATAGGATACCCTAACTAAAGATCTTGGATTATCAATAATTTACATTTCTTTCTTGTCATTTAACACAGACAAGCATAGAAAACCCATTGAACATTCTACAATTTAAGTCACAAACCTAATTAATAAATAAACCCAATGCCTATAACAATCACATTATACCCTCTCCCTCTCTCCATGAATATTATAATATTACCTAACATCCTATAATTACCTAGGTGAAGTGGAGGCTTCACCCTAATATAGTATATATAATCATGCTTTTAGGACTTTTATTCCATCTTATCCATTTGTTTAACCTCTAACCAATTTAAACAAATGGAAACATATATAATCCATTGCATTATAAGTCACCAGCCGCTGCCCGCCGTCTGAGGAGCCCCCACACCCACCACAAAGTGCTGTAAGTGGTGGGCCAGCTAGTATAATTTCTTGAAGGAAAAAAGTCCTTAACCAATATTATATAAAGAGTGAACAAGGGCTCTTTAATGTGCTAGTCGGTGTATCAATAACATTCATCAGCAATGATCTGGACTATACTGTAATGGTTTGGATGTGTGACATATCTGTGACGCACCAGCCAACATCATGAAGGGACATATTGTTGTTTTATGAATCCTGATTTACATGAATAATCCATCAGGACCCAAACTTAGATGCCTACAGACTTGCACCGTGACTAGGAAGAAGGTGGCTACTGCGGGGTCCATGGGCGGCAGCTCAAGAAGAAAATTTCAATTAATAATTGTATGTTGAGGATATTTTTTGTATTTTTGTGCCTTATAGATTGAAATCATATGCTATAAATATGTATCTTGAGCCACATATTGTCGTGATATGCTTGTACTCAGAATATAGATGATCATATTGATTGTTGCACATGTTGTAATCTTGATATCCGCGTGATCGTCTCTAAATTTTAATTGTTTGTACCTCCGATCATCGTTAGGTTTTCCGTTGTGCTGCTAACCCAGCCCAGCCCCGTTTGACGCCGAGAGATATGAAAAAGAACACAAAATTAAGCTTCCTTATAACCAAAGAATTATCGATAATTTCTTTGCCTATTGACTAGTCCATTCAATTTATGTCATTGAAGCCAATCATTACTGTTTCTTTTCTTATGACGCCTTGGGCCGCTCTGCGCCGGAGGAGGGGGATGTGGTGGAAAGCGGGGCCCACGGCAGGACGATCCGGGCCGTGCAGGCGCTGCACGGGCCGACACGCCAATGGGCTTGGGAGGTTGGTGGTGGTGACGCAATAATTGGGCAGGTGATGGAAAGAGGGACAGTCTTTGATTGCAAGCTAAGCTCCTCTTTGTTGGCTTCCTCTTTTTGTTGTGTTGTGATCCCCATAAATCATGACAATTCCCTAGCCTGTGGTGGGGAAAAAAAGGTACTGCACAGGGTTCTCTATTTAATTAAAAAAAAAGATAAATTGCAAATAATCCTCTTATTTATATATTCAGTGGTGCTTATCAACTATTTTGTTATTGGCACTTAACATCCCTGAATTCAAGAAGGGAGAGAGGGTTACATGTGTTATGGTCCTGAACCCTCACTGATGATGACCCTCTCGATTAAGGGAGAAAAACCCCTCCCGCAAACAGCGGTGAAATGTGTCCAGGGCGCATCAAAGAGAGCCCCGCCAGATAACCCGGATGTCGACCTCTGCTGTCACCCAGCGGAGCGCTCAACGTGGCCCGAGTAGAGGAGCTGCCGCGCTAACCGACCCCCTTCCTCTCGTGGACGACACGAAAGGCGATACCAGTCGGTCTCCTCTCGTGGACGACACGAAAGGCGGTACTAGTCGGTCCCCTCTCGTGGACGACACGAAAGGCGATACTAGTCAGTCTCCTCTCACGGACGACATTAAAGGCGGTACTAGTCGGCCCCCTCTCGTGGACGACTCGAAAGACGGTACTCGTCGGTCCCCTCTCGTGGACGACACGAAAGGCGGTACTAGTCGGTCCCCTCTCGGGGACGACACGAAAGGCGGTACTAGTCAGCCCCCTCTTGTGGACGACACGAAAGGCGGGGCTAGTCGAACCCTCCTTCCACGGACGACACGAGAGGCCAGATTAGCCGGCCCCCTCCCCGTCCGAAGCTAGCAGCCATATCGGTTGACCGCCCTCACGAGCGGCATGAGAGGCGCCACCGGGTCGACCCATTCCTCCGCCCACGTAGGACTGCCGCCGCGGGCTCGAGTCACGACAACACGTCGGCGTCGCATTAATGAGGAAATCAACGTGCAGATTCTCTCTACTCACACGATATTTAAGGCACCTCGGACCATTAAAGCGGGCCACGCTACAAGTCCCATCCTCATTAACGTCGCCGTAACAGTACACACTCCAGGTCCACTCCCTAGCCGACACGTGGCAGCGCTGTTCGGCGCAACAGGGCGCAGCAGCCTCCCCACGTTCCCGTCACATCAGCCCACGTGGATGTAGGGCTGATGCACAGCCTTAGCCACCCAAAGTGACGGAAATGCCCTTCGACCTACGTATAAAAGCGGAAATCGAACAGTGAATAAGGTAAGCTACCCACTCTGCCAAAAACTCTAGCTTTTACTTCAAGCATCTTTATCTCTTTCTCCTACTGACTTGATCGTCGGAGTGACCCCCGGAGATCCCAACTCCGACCCTTTCCACAGGTCTTCCTCGGCGCTAGGAGAAATTGCTAGACATCGTATTAGGAGAAGAAACGGGCCTCTCATCGTTAAACTCTAATCCAACCGTGGTTAGTGACTGTGTGATTCGAGCGTCAGTTCGAGCATCAACAACATGCATGCAGTATTATCTATCTCAAAATGTGAATCAGAGATGTTAATTGCTTGTAAAATAGTTGAGACATGATAACCGCCGTTGAGAGTACAAATAAAGGTAATTATTCGCAATCTATCCAATAATGAATGAAAAATCACGTATAGAAAAAGTAAAACCAGAATGTAACACGGCTTTCGCTAAAAATTTTATATCGATATAAATAACATATAAAACCGTCCAAATGAATATAATCAGTACAAACAGTTAAAATACTGAATTATTAAAACAGCACAAATATCAGTGCCATCATTTAAAATTGCTGTCGTATGACTTTCTATCCTGAAATCTCCTCTACATGACTTTTCACTTTTCCTCCTTGTGGTCCTCTCTTCCCCTGCAAGAGAAAAGTCAGTATAAGTGGTAGTTGATATTCTATTTAAGTAAGTCCAAAGTTTGGATCCTCTCGCATCTAATTTGATAACAGAGAGATCATTTCTTAATCATAAGTGTCAACTTATATTAGAATAATTATGATACACTTCAAATACATCTATCATCATACTCTTCTTCATGAATTATATTCATCATTGTTTTTCATTCAAGATGAATTACAACTATCTATGAAATGAGAAATGATTGTGATGTAGGATGCATAACAAACAAATTTATAAAGGAGGGGAACTATCACGGGGACTATCACGAACTAAATGCAAATACGTATATATTATTAACTTTCACACAAAGAAACAATCATATCTCCTAATTTAAAAGGTGGATTTTGACATATTATATATGAAAATCGCATATTCCGACGAGACGGAGTCAATGAGCTTGGCAGATTCCCAGAACTCTATCAACAATACCCAGTTTTGACTAAAAACAAAAAAATAATCAGCTTTGAGTTTATTTTTAGTAATAAAGTTAGAGTAGATTAGAAAAACAAAATCAATTTTGATTCAATTTGGACCGATTTGTTTCCTTTATTATAGAGAACCTTTTAGGTAGTTTTAAATTATTTATTTCTTTAAGGAATTTTGTTCTTATTAGGAGTAGACTTTACTTTTCTATTTAAGAAGAAGGATTGTAAACCTGATTGTAGTAGATCACTTTTATTAATAAAATTCTCTTTAATATTACTTCACGGATTTGAAATTCTTCGCGGATATGAAAATGTTCTTTATGGATTCAAATAGCACCTCTTGGTAGATTCTAAGATTTATCACTACCGCGCTGCGTTAATTGGTATCAGAACCATGTTTCTCTAATCTAATGACATGCGATGAAGACCCTTACACCCTAATTCATATTAAGACTCACGTATACCGACTTGCATTGGCTGTGGAGCATCTAAATCCGGGACAAGTTAGAGATCGGGTTGATGATCGTCAAAGACGTGATCCAACTCAACAATATGAATACAACAGCATAGCTATGACTCTAAAGCCTCGTGCCCAAATCGTGGTCGTAGAGACTACTGAAGATGGGATATCTATGATACTAAAAACATGAGGATTGATTTATCATCTATTAATGGGAAATTGGTGTAGACGATTTTCTTGATTAGATTGATGAGGTGGAGAGATTTTTCGGGTACTTGGAAATTTTAGAATATCAGAAGGTTAAACGAGTAGCCTATCAACTTACGGGTAAAGCATCTTTTTGGTGGCAATCATTATGTGAGGAATGCAGCAGTCAATAGAAGTAAAAAAATCTGATCATGGGCGAAGATGAAAGAATTATTAAAAGCTTGTTTTCTTCCTACCTATTAATATATGTTCAATCAATACCTGAGTTCATACTCTAACTATCATAATGGAAGGATTAAAAATTTCCAATTTGCCCCTAAGTAAGACCCTGACGTTGTGAAGAGCACCAAAGAAATATCAAAGAAAGAAGAATCACCTCAAAAGCACAATATCTTCTGTATGAGATGTGCCGTGATGTAAAAGACTTGTAATGGTGTCATTGATAGCAGCAATAGCAAGAACCTTGTCTCTCAGCATATGGTGGAGAAGTTAGATTTGAAGACAGAGAAACACCCCATCGTCTACAAGATCGACTGGATTCGCAAGGGCAATGATGTGCATATCGATTGGGTGTGTAAGGTGCCTTCTTTCATAGGCGCAACTATGTTGATGAGGTGCTATGTGATGTGGTCGTTATGGATGCTTGTCAGATGATTTTAGATAGACTATGGCAGTTCAATGTTGATGCTACCCACAGGAGAAGAGACTATGCCTATATCTTCAAGAAGGATGGATGTCAAATTATACTTATGCCTCTTACAGGAAAGGAGTCACCCATGATAAAGACTGCGAATTAGAAGAAACTTTAAGTGGTGAACAATGAGGCTTTCACAGAAAACTTAAAGCAATCTGAAGAGGTCTATGCCTTAGTTGTGACTGAGAAAGAAGAACATGCTCCTACCAAGAATCCTCCTGAGGTGCAAGCCCCTATTACGATTAAGGTTACAGATGTTGATGGTGATATGTTAGTGAAGGTGGCTATCATGCAGAATATTCTTAAAGAGATTGTGAGTGATATTACACATGTTGATGTGGTCTGATGGAGGAAAAGAATATAATAGTGAGCGAGGCAATTGATGATATGTGTAACTTGCTTGGTAGAGGGTCCAAAGCAAAGAAGATGAAATAATTAGAATGGAGCATGTGAAAATTTCTTCTTTGGAAGAAATGATCGTTAATGATTTCAAAAATGCTGAGATGATACTTTCAGCACCAGAACATGAGAAGTAGCAAGAAAAATATTTAGAAGAGTTTCTCATGTCAACTACATAGCCACATGCCGTCAGTCACATACACATGCTGTCAAAAAGATTTATTCAATTGTTTGATTTAGAAGAAGCCCTAGATGAGGAGGTAAAAAAAATAGATGGAGAAAATAAATGCTAAGTACAAGACAGATGTTGATCGATGCAGGTGAAGAAAATTGTTTATTGAGAAATCTACTATTCAAGCAAATATAAGCTTGGGGTCGAGTTTCGGGGATACTGATGTAGTGCGCATAACGAACAAATTCATGAAGGAGGGGGACTATCACAAACTATATGTGGATACATACACATTATTAACCTTCACACAAAGAAACGACCATACCTCATAATCTAGAAGATAGATTCTGACATATTATATATGAAAATCATCTATTTCAACGAGATAGAGTCAATCAAATTGGTAGACTCCTAGATCCCTATCAGTAGTATTCAATTTTAACCGAAATCTAAAAATAGTTAGCTTTGAGTTTATCCCTCCTTTATATACAGAGTGAAATTGGTGGAATTCCAAATTGCATAAAAAATTGACATGTGTCATATTATAAAGACACAAAGGCCCAAAAATTGACATATATCATATTATAAAGACAAAAAAATAAAAATAATTCTAACAAATATTAAACTATCCATAATTAAAATAGTTCCAATAATAAATATTTTGTAATCCTTATCATATTAAACTATTCATAATAAACAACCTCAAGTTTGAGCCTCTCTACATAATTATATATTTAAATATAGAAACTAAAGAAAAAAACTAAAGAAAAAAACTCATGCAAAGAGCCTCTCTACATAAAATCATAAATTAATTTTAGAAAACTACCTTAAGTTTGAGCATATTGCAGATCCCTCCCCACCAACTACTACGAAAAATTGAGATAACTCCTTAAGCTTTTCTCACATAACCCCTCCCAAATACGAGGTGTATCTCAAAAAACTCATCTCAACTACTTTAAGTTGAGAAACACCCTCAAGTTTGAGTTTATTGTAGATAAGTCCCCACAAGTTTGAAAATTTGAGAAATCTTCATGAACACTTCTCACTTTGCATCCTAAAAGCTAATATTATTAGGTCTAGCATATCACATGACAAGTATGTGACTAAGAAAAAAAATCAAAATACCCCTCAATCAAAAAAAAACTCTAGTTTTTTAGGATAAGAAAAAGAGAGGAGAAAGAGGGCAAAAAAACATTGTAATGGTTGGGGTTTTTTTTGAAACTGAATGATTTTCAAAAGAGCATTTCAGTTATTTTATAATTTTTAAATGATGTCAGGGGGTCTGGTGAGAAAAGTGTGAAAGATTAGGGAGGAGAGGTTTGTGAGACACCCCATAGTTGAGAGGGTTTTCTCTTATTTTTAAAGTTGAATGGAGTTATCTATAATATGCCCAAACTTTAAGGTGGTTTTCTCAAATTAAAATAGTTGAGGGGTTTGATTGAAACCCACATGTCTCTTTATCCTATCAGAAGATTACACGTAGATACTTAATCTTATATTCGCCTAAGAATTCTCATCAAATTAAAACTATCTATAATTAGAATATCCTAATAAGCAAGTGTTTTGTAATCCTTATTAAATTTTAACTATCCATAATTAAAAAAATCTCATAATTATATATTTACATATAAAAATTAAAGAAAAAACTCATGCAAAGAGCCTCTCTACATAAAATAATAGATTACTTTTATAAGAGCCCACTCCCCCCCTGCACCCCCCGCCCCCAAAAAAATCACCTTGAGAAAACTCCGTTCAAGTTTGAGCATATTATAAATAATCCCCCTCAACTATATAAATTTGAGATAACCCCCTAAACTTTCCTCAATTAATCCCCCCCCCCTAAAAAATTGTGTGTATCTCAAAAAACCCCTCAATTATTTTAATTTGAGAAACCTTCTCAAGTTTGAAATTTTGAGAAATCCCCATGAACTCTTCTCACTTTACATCCTGAAAGCTAATATTGTTAGGAGAAAGAGAGAAGAAAGATGGCAAAAAGCATTCTAAATTGAAAATTATTTTTTTTTTACCGGTTGGGGGTTTCTTTGTAATTAAATGGGTTAATTTTTTAAAAGGGTATGTCAATTAGTTTACATTTTAAAATGATGTCAGGGGGCTTTGCTGAGAAAAGTGTGAAATATTGTGGAGGCTATGAGATAGCCTATAATTGAGGGGCTTTCTCTCCTTTTCAAAGTTTAGTGGGGTTATCTATAATATACCCAAACTTTTGGGTGGTTTTCTCAATTAAAATATTAGAGAGGGGTTTCCTAGGACATCCACTATAGTTAAGGGGTTCTATAACACCCGTGATTTTTTCGGTATGTATTTTTCACATTAAAATACTTTGATACGTATATTTTTCAAAATACATATTTTTTTATATTAAAATACTAGATGGTACTTTACACATTCTGTAGTACCCGTAAATTTTAATACAAAATTGAGTAAATATTTTAGTGTTTAAAATATTAAATATTTCATTTCTAGAAGAGTATTTTATCGTCTGATATTTTCTATAATTTTTATTAACTCAGTTATATTTATTTTAATAATTGTAAATATAAATCTCAATTATTGAATAAAATAATATTAATATTATATTATCATTTTGAGGCTCAAACTGTTTAAAATTTTTACTGTTATCATTCTTGTGCTATTTCTTACTATTATTGTCGTCATAATTATTTATTATTATTATTTTATTTTTTGGATATTAAAATTTAATAAAAAATGATATTGTTAAATAGTGGTGTTTTGATTAAAATATAATATTTGATCAGTTACTAAGAAAATTTTTATGAAAAGAAAATAGTATTTTGTTCATAATATTATTTCGTACTAATAATAACTGATTGTGTATTTTTAGCAGCTACGTGTATTTTATACGGGTATTATAACCCTAACCTTGTATATATATATCTATTTAAAAAAAATCAAATAACACTGCGCCGCCCAACCCCTCGTTTCAACGCTCACCAAACACAGATGGAAATTTTTTTTCATCACGTTTGTTTTTACTGTTTATTTGATCTTTTTATTATTTTTTTGATTTTTTATTATTATTTTATCTCTCTATCTCTTTTCTCTCTCCCCTCTCCCCTTTATCACCGTTCCCAGCTCCCGACACCCATCACCCCCATCTCTCTCTTTCTTTCGTTTCCGCCGCTCTCGCTGCCGACCAACTTTGGCCGCCTGACCCCACCCCCGCAGCCAAGCCACGCCACCGCCATCCTCCCCACTCAGTTCATCCCCTCTCACCCCGCTCTCTCTCTCGTCCGTGCCAACAAGACCGCCGCCGCCCTCCTTTTCACGCCGATCTCACCGCGGCCGACCAAACCCAACTCCGGTGCCCCATCCGCCTGTCTTCCCTTCACCGCCGCCTCAACCCGACGCCGACAACGACTCCAGCACCCCGCCACTCCCCTTGGCCTCCCCTCCTCCGACGAGCCCTCGACCACCGCCTCCAGCCACCAAGCAACCACGCCGGCCAGCCCCGACCTCGAAGCGCCGCCTCTGCCGCCCACACAAGCCCGACCATCCCAGCCGCCGCCCGCCAGCCTCCTCCCCTGACCACTTCCCTCTCTCTCTTCCTCTTCGAGCCCAACACCAGCGCCGCCTCCTCCTTTTCCACCGCCGCTTCCTCATCGCCAGTCAGCCCCGCACCGACCGCCGCCGGCGAGACCCGTCAGCGACGCCTCCACACCTCCCAGCGCCCTTGTTCATTTCGTGCCGACCATCACCGTCGCATCCGCCAACCGAACAACCGTCAGCCACGTCGTCCCCGTCCGACCACGTCGCCGTCGCCACCGCTCCGCCAGCCTTCGTCGCTGTCAGCCTCAGATCCGGTCGTCGTTGACAGATTCAGGTGTCGACGATAGATTCGCCAGACGACGCGTCGTACCGCAGCCGAGTCGCGTCGATCCGTCCGACGATACCCCCGAGGCAAGATCCCTCTTGCTTGACTCGCAAATTATATTTTTAAAATATTATGAAATATTATATGCAAGATCCTACTACCCTTTGACTCGTATTTTATATTTTCGATAAATTATTATATGCAAGATCCCTCTTGCTCGACTTGCAATTTATATTTTTTAGAATATTTATGAAATACTAAATACAAGAATTCTCTTACTGTTGACTCGTACATTACATTTTCAGGACTATATATTTAACTTAATATTATAAGCAAGATTACGAACTGTTGTTGGCTCGTATTTATATTTTTGGATATTTTTAGAATTTATTATATTGGACAAAATAATTTTAAAAGTAATTATTAAGTGGGAAAATTAGTAAAAGTATTTTTAAATGATTTTATGATTTAAAAT
>JBAKGM010000200.1:41226021-41239215 GCA_037177215.1 Asparagus racemosus | reverse complement strand
CTTCTCTTTCCAACATCTGCAATTCTTGGAGATTTTCCTTGCTTAAAACAAACATACTCCTTCCTTCTTATTTCACCACTTCCCGGCTCTTTCTGAGTAGTCCAAGCCCTTACACTAAACCCAGCTGCTTTAGCATAAGCATTGTAGAATGTAAGAACATCATCTATTGTGTCAAATTCTTGCCCCTTTTTTGGCCTCAACTCATCTGATACTTGAGGAGTATATATCAAACTATCGTCATCCAAGTTTACTTCATTAGATTTAGTGTCCACGTTTTCCATTTCTCACAAATAATCAATTCTATAGTTGCAAAATTATAACAGAAAAATTACTCATAAAATATTAACTAAAATGAGAAAAACTACTCAAAAAAATATTAACTAAAACTAGAAAATTACCCTGAAATTGTTTCAAGAATCAGAGCCGGAGTCGCCGTCGCGGAGCTCGGAGAGCGAGTGGTTCGCTGGAGATCAAGAAGCTGATACTTGATAAGTACCTCGCTGCACGCCGAGCAAAGGATGAGGTCCAGACAGAGATCAAGGGCAGCAGGTAGAACCTCGCCGCACGCCGAGCAAGGGGAATGAGACGGGGGAGGCTAAAAGAAAGAAAAAACTCACCAAGCTTCGTAGCGGAGGGACGGGCTTGGAGAATTGGAGTGATGACTCCATTTTGATCTGGCAGAGGAGGAGGAATGGGCTTGGAGAATTGGGGATCATGCGGCAGGGGAGGAGGGGGCCTGGGGGATCTCGAGACAGAGATCAAGGGGATAAAGGGGGCCTGGGGGACCTCGCCGCACAGCAAGGGGAATGAGACGGGGGAGGCGGTGGGGTTGGGGGAGCTCGAGAGAGAGATCAAGGGCGGGGTTGGGGGAGCCCGAGAGAGAGATCATGGGCGGGGTTGGGTGAGCCCGAGACAAAGATCAACGGGATAAAGGGGTCGAGGAGGAGGTCGATGAACTCGGGTCGCCGGAGGATCGGGGAGGAGCGCGGGGTTGGGGGAGCTCTAGACAGAGATCAAGGGGATAAAGGGGGTCACGGGATTTGAGGGGGGAGAGAGAGAATGAGAGAGGAGCGGGGCAGAGAGAGATAACCAGGTTTCGTGGATATTTTGCAAAAAAATCCAGGAAACGCACAGATACGTACGCACTGATGCGTATGAGAAACGCAATATATATATACACACACACAGAGACACACACAGCTAGAGCGGTAGCTGATGTGCCCACATCCACCCCCAATCTGATGATTGATATTATTAGTTTAAAGGGGAAAAAGTGGGCTGCTGTGTCACACCAAACTCTTGCCTTGACATAAAATCGTACGACGCATAACATCATAGGCGGTTGTTTTATAGCGAATAAAACTTGCAGCATATTTACCAGCAGGAAGTAGAACTACTGGACCTTTGAATATAACACAAGTCCATAGTTTGCTATAAGGAGACAATGAATGAAAGAGTTACGTAATAGGAGAGCTAGTTTTTTATTCTGCAATTGGAGGTTTTTTGTATTCAATCTGATGAAGATAAACTTGATCACAGAGAAACACTTGTTTTTATGGAATATTTAGAATTGATTGAAATGTTATCATAATAAGTTGGAATATAAAACAACAACTAATCTCAGCTTGTATGTTCATTATACAAAAGTATTTAGATTAAACATGGAAGGGGCTGCATTCCTTGAGATTGGAATTGGTCTCTCTTCAGGAAGATTTAGTGGCATAAAGGTTTTCAATACTTAAGATCTGGAATCCAGATTAATAATTGGATATTGTCATCACATATGATCAGTCTATCAGCTAATAAAATATTCGAAACTTGTTGGAAACTTAAGGTGCTAGGTATTCGCACAACTAGGCATGAGCACAAACCATAATAACCCACCGAACTGTCCAAAATGTTGTTCGGTTTGGATTTAAGTCTTCTTCAAATCGTGTTGGGTTGAAAGCATTTCAATCCGAACTACCCGACCCTACTAAAAATTGCAATGACATTACAGTGGGTAACTGGGTTATAGCATTCACTAGTAGAAATTTGAGATATGCTGACGGGTACATCCCTTACGGGAAGTTCCCATCGGGGATGTTCACATTCCTGATGGCAAATGTCGCCAGGGAAGCTCCCATCACTAATGTACACATCCCTGACAATGTACACATCCCGTCAGGGATGTGAACAATACTGAGGGGAAGTCGAACATCCCTGATAGCATGCCCGTCAGGGATGTAGTAGGGCCCGCTCAATATCGAAAGCAGGCCCTTCTCGTCGGCGATGTGTATCCCTGACTGGGTTGTCGTTAGGGATGATGAAAATATTTTGGGGGGAATTATCCCTCCCAAAGTTTTACCTTATCTTATCTTTACTTTTGACTTCTTACCTCATTTTTTTCACCACACCCAATCCCCCACTGCTGTCCACACCCTCGACGCTGTGTGGGATGAAATTTTGTCCGTGAGCGCCTGCCGTTTGCTGGCATCTTTCTGCCTTTTTCCTCCTAAGGAATCACTCAGCTTGCTCTCCACGCACCTTCAAGTCTCTCCATATATCAGAGGGCGCCATTCCTATTGCTTCTAGCACGTCCACCGAAAGGTTGTTGTGGCAGGCCTAGAGAATGAACTCCTCAGTTATCGGGTCCCGACAACTCATTGCCTTGTTTCGGAGCCGCTTGACGAAGTTGTCTATTGTCTCTCTGTCCTTTTGTTTCTCATCCAACAACGTCCCAATGGATATTTCGGTATCGTTGTTGAAGAAATTGGTGAGGAACATGGTCTCCATATCGTCCCAGTTGTTAACGCTCCCCGGCTTGAGACAGGGGTACCAATCGAAGGTAGCTCCTCGAAGAGTGCCAACGAATGAACGAACCATCAAAGGCTCGATACCGGGAATAACCTCCAGGTGAGATTTGAAGTAGATCAAATGCTGAGTGGGTGAGCCCTTCCCGTCGAACGGCGTAAAGTTAATTAGATTGAACTTCGTCGGATACGGAATTGATTCCCACTCCTTTGGGTACAGACATGGTATACCCGTCTTCTTTACCTCTTGGATGGAAATCAAGATGTTGATCTTACCTCTTGGATGGAAATCAAGGTGTTGATCTTACTCTCGAGGTCCTTCATCTTTTCATTCCCACTCACATCTCCGCTCAAGTGACTTTGAGGAGGGGCGATAGCGTTGCCACTGGTGTTCTCGAGGCTATCTCCCGCATTCTGTTTATCAAGGGGCTATCGGCGTTTCAGTCTTCCTCCCTATCCATGTCGCTGTCGACTTGGTTGACATTATTGTGACTACTTGATTCAACCCGGCGATTCATTAGCACTCGGATTTGCTGGTCATGCATCTCTCTCATTTGATGCATAGCCATCTCTATCTCGAACTTGAAGTTCTCCCTTTTCTTGGTCATAGCCTTTTCAAGCATCTTAGCCACTTGTTCTGCACTGATCATGAGTGCCTCACGAGGTTGTCCCTCGCTAGAAACTGTGTTATCAGAAGCAATTGCAGAGCTAGCGTTTGACACTTCATCATCTGAGGGTAAACCCCTCTGCGTTTTTCCATAGTTGGGTCGTCTGATAGTCTCGGTCTGCAACCGAGTTATTCGTTGAGATGCCCCAAGAACGGCACGTGTCGACGTCCCTTTTCTAGTCATGTTGATGGTGACTCTTGGCAATTCATCACCTTAAGACACCGATCTTCTTATGCCAAAGTGCCTCGACCTGGGCTTTGGCATTTCAGTGCTGAGCCTATCAAAGACCGACGCCTTCTTTAGAGCCGTCTTGGTGCAGTTACATTCTGTCAACACCGCCCTGATTAGCTTGGAACACAAACAATGTGTGTTCAATTCTGGAGAACTTCTTTTTCGAGATTTATTCGTACCCCCAGCACGATAGTACAACTAGTCGGCATGAATGCCTGAGCAGCCCATCATGTGTTGGCATGGCTTCTCATGTATAATGTCATCTTTATCAGTCAAAAACGTTTTCTTCTGAGGATGAACCGCGTTATCAGAGCTTCCGAAAGTGACTCGTCTCAATGTTCTCCCTTGAGGGTGTGAACTTTCGACGGACTCTTGAACTTGGATTCGCAGCCCGGTGTGAGTAGTTACAGGAATTTTCTCATCGTGGTGGAAGTGGCTGCGACCCCCAGTACTGTGAGTTGTTCGGGACCTCTTCAATGGGCTTGAGCGCTCCTTGATCGGAACTTTGCATCGATCATTGTGCAACAGGTCGAGGCGCTCTAACACTATTTTCTTACTTTGGGGTGAGCCTGCGGGATTAACTGAAGCGGGAACAGATTTAGCCGGAGATTTGATTGTTGTAATAGCCAGAGGTGGGGTTGTCCGAATCGTTGCTCTAGATTTCGGCCTCCAAACTTGGCGCATCTTTGGTGACTTCTTGGCTAGTTCTTCCTTCTTCAACATTCGGACCTCTTCAACTAGGGCCCGTGAGTGCGCAAGTAGTGCGCGGCGTTTTCGGATGCGCTCCTCAAGTGTTGAACGGTTCCGTCTGACACGAACCCATTCACTCGTTGACACCTTGGAGGGGCTGCCAACCACATGTTGTTGAGGCGTTTGACCTCTTCTAAACTTGAGATCCCGTCTTATAACAGATCATGTCAGCTGATTCCAGGACCTTGGCGAACTGACGTGCTAGGTGTTGGCGTCGTTTTTGGTAGGCTCTCTTGGAGAGAGTCAGCACGCCATATGCATTCATCTCTTGCACAGAGGAGTTCCGATCTGTGACTTTGCCAGCAGCGGGGTTGGGGTCCTCGCTTTGAGATTCCAGATCTAAAGACCAATGGATCTTCCTTGCAGCGAGAATCTTTCTGGATCTGTGAGGGGAGGATGACCTGGATGAGGATGATAGATACTCCTCGAACTTTTGTTGGTTGAACTCGTATTCGACCTCCTCTTCGACTGGGATTGTTATCCGCGGTTGCGACACGACGATCTCATCAGCGAGATCGTTGGCTCCCATTGTGGTCACCAGCTTGTTCACAGGAAAAGTCAGCTTGATCTTCATTGATGATGAACTCATTACAGCTTTATGTGTTTACAAATGAATACAAAAACAAACTCGTCTTTTTATAAAACTCGGTTACAATGAAAATCAAAACAATAAAAATTACAACTTTTCCTTTAAACAAATGCAGGACCCCGTTTATCGGTCTCCTGCTTGCGTGGGATCTTTACCGGTGCTGGGGTTTATCCGTGGACCACCGCGTGATTGGATCCTGGTCTCAGATCTAAGATCTACACGATTAAGGGGATTATTTCACCAAGGAAATAATTGCCTAAGTGAGTGAAATGAACCAAGCGAAGTTACTACTCTTCTCAGGATCAAAAACAAGTTTGATCCGGAGGAATCACGTGTAGATCTGATCCGATGATTTTTCGAACTTCTTCGCTTTATGCGTTGACGGGCTCGCCGAGATCTTAGATCTAGAATTCTCGGATCTAAGTGTAGATCGCTCTAGAATTCGATAGAGTCTCTCCCTCTTGCCAAAAGTCCAGATCTATGAAAATGAGCCCCTCTCCTCATATTTATAGGCTTCAGGATGCGGGTAACAGGTCAGATCTGTGCCCAGATCTGACCTGGCTGAGCCACCAATTGTTGGCTCAGCCACTGAGCCGCCCACGTGGCCTTGGTTTTGTCATTTTCTGAGCTCGATTCGTCCAGTCTTGTCGATATTTGCTAATCTAAAGCTGCAAAGTTGGATTTATTCCACCGTTTGCATGCATTTCATCGCTTTGCTGACTTGTACACTTCGCCAACTCGCTTCATGCACTTCATCAACTCGTTTTATGCGTTTGCGTCGCGATCATGTCTTCAACGATTCACCGTTGCATCGTCGGATAGCTGTCGATCGTCAACCCATCGTCACGAGTCACGTTCGGGGACTTATAGGTAATTTTCAACGCCTACAATAATTAAGAATTTTCTTATAATCAAATAATTTGTAGTCCTTATCAGATTAAAAGTATCCATAATTGAAAAACTCTCATAATTAAATATATAGAAATTAAAGAAACAAGTCATGTAAAGAGCCTCTCTACATAAAGTCATGGATTAATTTTAGAAACCCTCCTCAACTATTTTTATTTGAGAGAACCCCCTCAAGTTTGAACATATTGTAGACCCCCCCCCCCCCAAACAAAAACCCCAACTTGTAACTATAAAAATTTGAGATAACTCCTTGAACTTTTCTCACTTAACCTCTCTCAAACACGGGGCCATGTCTCAATAAAGACCCCCAACTCTTTTAACTTGAGAAACGCCCTCAAGTTTGAGTTTATTGTAGATAACCCCCCTCAAGTAGTTTAAAATTTTAAGAAATCTCAATAAATTTTTCTCACTTTACATCCTAAAAGCTAGTATTGTTAGGTCTAGCAAATCACATGACAAGTAGGTGACTAATGAAAGACCAAAATATGACTTAATTATAAAAAAATGCTCTGGTAATTTAGGATAAGAAAAAAGAGGAGAAGAGGGCAAATAGTATTGTAAATTTAAAATAAAAGTTTTTTACCAGTTGGGGATTTCTTTGTAAGTGAATGATTTTTAAAAGAGTATTCTAGTTATTTTATATTTTTAAATGACGTTGGGGATTTTGGTGAAAAAAGTGTGAAAGATTAAGTTGTGAGAGGGTTTTGAGACACCCCATAGTTGAGGGAGTTTTCTATGATTTTCAAAGTTGAGTGGGGTTAGCTATAATATGCCTAAACTTTAGGGTAGTTTTTCTAAAATTAAAATAGATGAGAGGTTTGATTGAAATCTAAATGTCTCTTTATCCTATCAGAAGATGACATGTGGACGCTTAATGTTATATTCATCCTAAGAATTCTCATCAAATTAAAGCTATTTATAATTAGAAAACTCTAATAGTTAAATATTTTATAATTATTATTAGATTATAACTATCCATAATTAAAAAATCTCATAATTTTATATTTAAATAGTTGGGTAATGCGATACTTGAGGGGTACGCAAGATTATGTGTTGTGCTATGGTCAATCGGTTTTGCAACTCAGGGGATATACAGAAGCTAATTGGGCGGGTGATTACGATGAGCGCTAGTCAACTTTGGCGTATATTTTCTTGCTTGGAGGTGGGACTGTGTCCTGGTGTAGCAAGAAATAGACGATCATCGTGCTTTCCACAATGGAGGACGAATATATTGCTACTTCAGTGGCAACACAAGAGGTGATCTAGTTATGATGGTTCTTACAGGATCTTGAGATCATTTCACGTGCATCAAATCCGGTTACACTATACTGTGATAGCATGACAGCGATAGATCATGCGAAGAACGCCAAGTACCACACGAAGGTAAAACATATAGATATAAAGTTCAACTTTATAAAGAACCGTTCAGAGGAAGTGGTCTTGGAGCACATACCCACTGATCGAATAGTTGCCGATCCACTAACAAAGCCTCTCTCTGTCGAGTTATTCAGAACTCATGTTTGGGCTTTAGGTCTGCGTGTATGGTGATGTAGTATGTATTTAGTTGCAAACAATTGATCATTTTTCTTATATTTTGGATGATTTTATGGTTGGCTTTTATGACATTCCTTTTATTTTTCTCAACACTTATCTGTAGATGCTATAAAATATTATGGAATATCATTTTAATAAATAATGAGCAAAATAATTAAAGATGTTCAAACAGGTTGAAATGACTGGCTCACTCCACTTTTGGCGTTATGACCGAACGAGCAAAGATGAGATGGCTTTGAGAAACGTCATGAATTACATTGATAGCAAGCGACATAATAGAGTTGCACTGATATTGAGATGCCTTCATGGATAAGCTGTATCACCTCGATTAAGAATCGAGATGAGATCATTCTTAAAATGATCGACTCAATGAACGTCTTAGGTTCGTTGCAACCTGTTCAAAGCCATATGTGTTTGGTCTCTACTTAGGCACGATGGTACACTTGCCGAGTGGGAGGCAGACAAGCCTAAGCACGTTGGTCTCGCTAATTAGGTCAAGATTTGCACGATGTAGAGATGAACAAATACTCTCCAGCGCAATGCTACTCGATCTTACCACGTGATCTTACCATGTGTGCTAGGTGACTTACATGATTTTAGGGTAGCCGAATGGACCCCTTCTAAGCTACTGTGTGAAGCTAAAATCGTATGGAGCATATAATTTGTTCCACTTACACCCTTAGTGATATTTGACTATGTTGTGAAGTTTTGGGAGCAGTGTTGCTACTTTGACTCCTCACTTACAGCCATTATAGATTTTGCCTAAATGATAGTGATTGGGAAAGCAGCTGTTCTTATATTGAATCAATAGTAGTGAAAGAGGAAGATCGGTAACATATATACTTTGGTAATGAGTTTATCCGAAGCTTCATTTTTTGCGAAGTGTGGATCTTACTAATATAGTTCCGCAGTAGTCGAGAATGCTTCTCCTAAGAGGGATTAGAAGATACTCGGACTAGAGATGTGTTTGCAGTTTGATCTTGGGCATACAAGACTCTATCTATACTTTTCTTTTCTCAAAGGGTTCAATGTCTCTATTCTCTCTCTTTAAAAGAGTTTTAGTATAGAGCTTGGCAATTACAGATTGTCTCGATGGTTGCACGACACAACAGCTGTATGGACCTTGTGATCGATTCAGAGAGTTGCAACCACTTTTTGGTTGGGTGGGAGTATGTTGGATTTTAGCAATCTTAAGTGGTTGCCATATATAAACGTATCTGGGTTGTTATAGGAACGATATCTTAGGATAACTATCAATTGGTTAATCTTGATATGGTCAAAGATCTCTGATAATTTATTCTTATGAATTGAGATTTGATCATTAACCAATTGATCCTACTTCTTGATTAAAGCTCTCCCTATAAATAAGGATGGAGCTTTCATCTCAAATACACACCACTTCACATACTAGTATTAGCAACAGGCTCGTGGTATTGATCAGAGGTTGCTGCATGCGTTGTGAATAGTGCGGGGAGTCTCATCCGTTGTAATTCCCTCCACTGTTAGGATCTGAGTCGGTCATTGATACCTGTAGATTGGAGCACCGATCTGAGGTATATTTCTCCCTGTTCCTTTCAATATTGAGAAAAAAAACCAAAATATGCCTCAATCATTAAAAACAATTACTTTGAGTTTATAGGATAAGAGAAAGAGAGGAGAAGAAGGGCAAAAAGCATTCTAAATTGAAATTTGTTCTTTTTTTACCTGTTGGGTGTTTCCTTGTAATTGAATATGTCGATTTTCAAAAGGGTATTCCATTTACTTTACATTTTGAAATGACGTCGGGGTGGGGGTTGGGGGGGGGGGGGGTGTTCATAAGAAAAGTGTGAAATATTAGAGGGGTTTTGTGAGACACCCTATGGTTTAGGGGGTTTTCTTTGATTTTCAAAGTTTAGTGGAATTACCTATAATATGCCCAAACTTTAGGGTGGTTTCTTCTCAATTAAAATAGTAGAGAGAGGGTTTCTAAGACATCCACCATAGTTGAGGGGTTCTTCTAAAATTAACTCTAAAATCATATATGTAAAATTAGATCTATATTTATTATATGTTGGTGAATTAGTCTTCCTTTTAAAATATTAATGATGAATTTGTCAACTTTTTGTTATTTATTGATTTTATAACATGTAAAGATTTAATAAAGTAAAAGTTTTCCTATTACAAAAATATTCCAATCGATCCGAAATAAATAAATCAATTATTTATAAAAATTACCCAAAATATTATCTCAATTCACCCTGCTTTATCTGATAGTTTCTAATAATTATATTGAAATTCTAATGAGTTCTTAAGATAACTTTAGGAATAAATATTTGGACTCTTAAGACGTTTTATTTGTAACACTTACCCCATGCGATCACATGCAAAATACTTATTTTTAGTAATAAAGCTAGAGTCAATTTAGATCAGGATACAAAATTAGTTTTGATTTAATGGACTGATTTGTTTCCTCTATTATAGGGAGTCTTTTAGGTGGCTTTAAATTATTTCTTTCTTTTAGAAATTCTATTTTTATTAGGAATAGACTTTGTTTTTCTATTTAAGAAGAATGATTGTAAACTTCATTGTAGTAGATCACTTTTATTAAATAAAGTTCTTTTATATTACTTTGTGAATTTGGAGATTGTTCTTTATGGATTCAAAGAGCAATCATTGCTAGATTTTGAAGTTTGTTATTTTCGCGCTGCGGGTTAGATTGTAATTGGAAAAGTGCATTTTTAAAAAAGATTTTGATGTGGCAGTTTTTTAGTAGTAACTCTGTTGGTAATGTTATTACAGACCATGTGAAGAATATGACAAGATTATATTGATAGTATCAATATGGGATGATTAGATTGACAGAATCAAACATGGATATTCGTACCATTATTATCAATAAGAAAAGCAATAACCATGCCAATGTAATAAGTTAAATTTGTTCTTCGCCACAAATATTTTGACTCCTTTTATTTAGTTTATCTTTCTTGGAGAGACTTGTTACCGTATGGAGGCTAACGGATTCTCCATGAGGAGAGGTGGTCCAACCTAAGGAGATTTATAAGAGGGAGAAAATGGACTTAAAAAACGATCTAGCTCTGGTCCAATTTTTATCAAAAGCAGTTCAACTTTTTAACTAGATTAGTGAATGTTAATCTAGTTAACGAGGAGTTGCTAAACACACCCTCATGTTTTGCTTATTTTCTATATGACTTCGTAGGGAAGGCCCCCTCTGTATGGTTTCTTTTTGCTCACAGATCACATGACGATTTTCCTCACTAGGTAGTGAACTTTCTAGGATTTCTCACATCACTGAAATCCTCATGAAAATGACTGATGGGTAGGAGTTAGGATATGTTCATAGCTTTCATAGACTTCTCAAATCCTAGGCTAAGATTTGGGGGACGGTCGGCTGAGGTGGCGGCACCCACTAGAGTTGAGTTGAGTTCAAAGTACGGATCTGAGAATGGGAAAGTTTAAACAAATTATTTACTTTTTTTGGGTGGAATTGTTTAACAAGTTGAAGTTTGGACGTTTGTTGTAGTGTGCATCCAAAAGGGCAGCTTGGAGTTTAATCAAAAGGCTACGTATATAGGAGGGTAGGCGGTAGGGTACGTATGCGTGCAACCTTATCTTATGATGATCTATCATGATCTTAAGAACAAAAACATTGATGATGTCTTGTACTATACATTATCATATTACAATTATTGTTCACTGTTAATGATTGAAATGCTCAAAATCTTTGATTAGACTGAGTTGGTCAAGGGCTTTTGTCTGGTTATCGCGTGCGCTTCACGTGCTTGTTTTGGATGGGAGAATTTTCATAGTATTTAGAGGGAGAAGGAGACCAAATTCATTAGTTTGAGAGGAACCTGAAGTCGGCAGTACATGAATCTAACTACTATGTATGCTTTGTATCATGAGAGAGGATGATCAACTCAAATAAAGCTACTAGCCTTACATTATGAAATGACCCATATGATATGATAATTAGAAGATAATTTGGCTTGGTTAGATTTGTTGCAGCCATCTTGCAATAAATTAAACAGTTAGTCCTCATTGTTCTTATTAGGGTTAACTACTGAGACACCCTCAGTCTTGTAGGAGTCAGCAAATTGGAGTTATCTCGAAACATGGTTATTCCTCTATTATTTTTACTTTAGTATTGAAGTGTATGTTCACCGCCCAGAAAATGCTACAAAGTCTTTCTACAATGCAAAATATTACGAGATCTCTCTGCAACAAATTGACGCTACATGATACTCACATTATGGATACAAGTAACAAGGAAACTATTCCACTTCACATTCAGAAGTTTAAAAATGTTAAAAAAGTAGGGATAATTAGTGACTATTTCCTATAATATAGAAGGCGTATCAATTAACCCTTCTTAATGAAACAAGACAAAATTTCTGCGATTAAAAGAAAAGGAAAAGAAAATGAACAATGGGTATCATATTAATAGATAGGCTAATCTTAAATATTGCATGGAGCAAACTATGCAATGAATTTGAGCTCATACAATTGTCACATCAATCATCTTTTCTAGAAGCAACGCAGGTTCAGATGCCTGCCAATGATAGAAGACTTCTGGTTCAAATTAGGGGGGTAAGCAAAAGAAGAGGAAAAAGAGAAATTTTCATTTGACTAACAAATTATTTGAGTTTGTTGCATGTCCACAGACAAGGAGCATCACTGTCATAGGATATAACATGTCAACAACAATTAAAATCATATATATATACGAAATAAAGGTATTAATTAGTCTAACTTGTACGCGAGGGATTTGGATCCTCTCATAAATTAAAACGTTATATTTTAGAAAACCCCCAATACGTTTATTTGGAAAATGTTGACATAACCCACAAAATTTTTGGAAATATCACTTAACCCATAATATGTTTTGTCAGAAAACCCCCAAAATTAACACAGTTAGATGTGACGTCTCTGAGCCTGCCTTTATTTCTAAAAGAAAAGGTAAGAAAATTACAATTATTAGGAAGAAATCTCCCTTTCATGATTACTTACACTAAACATTAGTTTATCAGTAGAAATAAGAAAGTTTAAACACCAACAGATCATTAGTCAACGCCCTTTATGCATCCTCTTTCTTCTTCTTCTCTCTTTTTAACTTTCTTTTGTTTTTATTCTCCTTTTTATTTTCCTATTACAGATTTCTAGCTGTTGTTTTCCTCAAAGGAATATGGTGGGGGTTTGTAGGTGCAGCTACAAGTGAGCTTAATCAATCACCACGGAAAACTTCTATCTCTGTCATATGACATTCCTCTGCATACAATCATTAGGACATGCATGAATCTTCTCACAGTTCAAACTCAGATTAGACATTATCTTTTTAGCTTCATACCAACTCTGAGGCACATTGTTCCCCGGAGGCATATAATCTTTCAAGAATTTTAGAAGCATCGTAAATGACTTGTTGCTCCATTTGTTCAAGCATTTAATATAAAAAAGTTGAACGAACAATGATAGTGTGGAAAATTTTGCATTCTCATAAATCGGTCTCTTGGCATCATTCATGTACTTCTCATACTTGTCTACACGTTCTTGTCCGGAAGGATGATCATCTTCAGCAAAATTAGTGTCACCAAAAGCAACCTCTACCATATCCTCCATCTCCTCTTCTAGAAATAAATTTTCTTCATTGTCTTCTTCTTCATTATCGGGAATATTAGGAGCTAGAATTTCTCCGTGATATACCCAA
>JBAKGM010000200.1:41199519-41209955 GCA_037177215.1 Asparagus racemosus | reverse complement strand
AATACGAAAAATTCTAAAAATATAAATACTAGTCAAAAGTAACAGGGTCTTGCGTATAATAATAAATTAATCTACAATGTAAAATACGAGTCAAGAAGTTACAGAATCTTGCATATGATAATTCTAAATATTTTGTAAAGTAGAATACGAGTCAAAGTTAACAGAATCTTACCTACGATGAATCGGCTGCGATTCAAGCTACAGCAATGGTGAACAACGGCGACGAACCACGGACGATGGGCGAACAGCGACGAACGACGACGGATCACGAGTGAGCGGCGACAACTGCGGCGATGAATCACGGCGGCGAGATCGCGGTGGTGCTCAAGTGGTTGAGGCGGTGAGGTGGCAACGGGTTTCGAATCGAGTACGGCAGTGGGTGTCTACGGGGAAGGCTGGCTGGCGGTGAGGTGTGGCTGCGGTGGCGGAGCTGGTCATGCGGAGCTGAGTGCAAGGGGGTGGCAGAGCACCGGTGAGGGGTTGGGCAGCAGCGGAGGAGGAGGAGAGGGGCTGGTGCTGGGTGTTTGGGGCAGCAGCTAGTCTGCTGCTGGTTAGAGCGATGGAGGAGGCGGTCGACGAGGAGGTGACTGGTGTTGGTGGTTGCTGCGAGCGGAAGAGGCGGCAGGTTGACGTGGCTGATGGCGGTGCGCAGGGAGAAGGGTGAGAGGCGCTAGCATGTTGGGTGTTGAGATCAGAGAGAAGGAGGAGGCGGTGGCTGCTGGTTAGGGGTGCTAGTCGGAGGTGGAGAGGAGGGGCTGTGTTGGGTTGTAGGAGGACTGAGCGGTGGAAGATGTGAACGTGAGGGAGAGAAAAGAGCTGGGGAGGAAGATGAGCACGAGAAAGATGTTAGCGGCAGAAACGAGGAACAGGGATGAAGAGAGAACGGGAATTTTGGTGGCCGAGATTTAAAAAAAAACAAATATATGTATATATATAGGGTTAGGGTTAGGGTTAATACACGTGTATTGTACGTGACATAAAAACACTACTAATTACGTATTTAAATTACAGATTAAGCATCGTGATAATTTTTAACAATTAATCAAATAATATTATCAACTAAATATTAATAATCTCTATCATAAAATATATAATTAAATATACTATCCAAATACTTAAAATGTTTTTCTAATATTTTAATGCTGGAAAAATACGTATCGAAAAATCACGGTTGTTACATATGGAAACTTCAGTGAACTCCTATCGTTTATACTCTATAATCATAAACTATGTTACCACATAAATAAACCACATATGAGATGTATGCCAATCTCTATATGACACCAAACCTCGTTTATAGTTTTCTTCCTCTTCCCTTTTCACCATTTTATTTTCTCAAAGTTCTCTTCATATTTGATTTTTCTGTGGATACAAGGCCTACCATGAATAGTTAGATAAGAAAGAGAAAAGACAATGGGAGTCCTAATATAAAGAACCACTCTGGCTTCAACTCATTACGAGAGCTGTCACCTGTATGGTTGTCAATGAGGAGTTACTTGATATAAACAGCTCAAGTTCTTTGGCTCAAAGATATCCCCTTACAATTTAAGTTCTCGTTTATTAGGGTCGTGAACTTGAATGTTACACAGATCAAATGTATATTGGATACACAAAAAGAACCATGTAAATGCAGTGATGATTGAAGCAAGTTTTATAATGGTATTATGGTAAGATACTAAGAATTACAAATAAAGCCTACTTATGGTTTGAACCTATATTCATCAAATATGAGGCAATCTACCACGTATTTCATATAAGAAGATCCATCAGATGTCAATATGACTAAAACTGTAAACTTCAGTGAATTAACTCTACAATTCAGACGCATACCTTTGGCTGTCAAAGCAAAGGGTGGTAAAACAAGCAGGGCAGCTAAGCACAGCATCAGAGGTACGACCTTTCCTTTGTTTATGGACCCATAACTCATCTTTATCGTCAAGATTCGGATCGTAAAACTCTGGCTTGATGGAGTAGTCAATTTCATCGTCACTGGAAACTAACATAAGACCACATCTTAGTAGTTAGAATATTTACAATTTCATGACGAATGGCGGGCATCTTAAATGCTGACTTGAAAAGCAACAGGTATATTTAGTAAAATAGTATCAATATAAAAAACAGCAGTATTTAGTATTTACCTATTGTTTTTTGCTCCATTCTCCATAGAAAGATAATAATATTTGCACTTAAATACCCTATAGTTTGGCCTACTTTGCACTTATATACCCTCACTTGTTTTGGTAGCCATTATATACTCTAAAACTTTTAAAACTTACACTTATATACCCTCACTTTTTTGGCAACACTTAAATACCCTAAAGTTTTTATACTTAAATACCCTGAAGTTTTGAAAACCAGCACTGAAATATCCTAAAGTTTTCAAAACTGGCACTTAGGTACCCTAAAACTTTTAAAACCGGCACATAAATAAACTCAGTTATGCAAACTTGAGGGTGTCAAAGTGTAAGTTTTAAAAACTCTAGGGCATTTAAGTGTCAGTTTCAAACACTTTTGGGTATCTAAGTGCAAATTTTAGAAAGTTTAGTGTATATTAGTGCTGCAAAAAAATTTAAGGTATAAGTGCAAAGTAGGAGAACCTACAGGGTATTTAAGTGCAATTAAGCCATGTAATATAGGTGCTATGTCCAATTAAACTTGTTAGCGTGGACTCTAAGATTTCCTCTCCTTTTTTTTTTTTAAGTCTCAGAAATTAAACTCTGGAGAAATAGCTCCTCATCAAATTCCACCAAATAAGCACCTCCATGATTACAAAGGGTACAATTCAAAGCTAACTAAAAAACACTAACCAAACATCATTCACATCAATACAAACCCCATTAAACCCTAAAAAAAGTAACTAGATAGTTAGAATAGAGAGGGGGCGAAATTGGGTTTAAATTGCCCTAAAGAAACCACAATCTGGCACTTGGGCTACAAAATTTTCACATGGAATAGATAACACAATGAACAAGCCAGTATTTTTTGAAGGCAAGAACCCTAAAACTGTTGTTATTTCAGTAGAGAGGGGGGAAAAATCAGGGAGAACATTTAAAAGCGTACTGATATCGCGCGGATCGATGGTTGTGGACTCTGGTTCGGTTTCCATCGCCTCTTTCGCTTTGCCCTCTGCCATCGCTCGCTCTGCTGAGGACTTGAGCAAAGAGTTTCCAAAATCCAGGCTAAATTAGCGATTTGCACATTTATTTATGTCAATCATGGCGGCCCCATGAATAGTAACTCGTGAACTAACCATCCTCGTGCACAAGCAGCAGCCCACGTGGCGTGTTAAATATATTAAAAAATTATTTTTATATTCATGCATAGTATTTTTTCAAATTTATAATAGGTCCAGAAATCATTCAGAAAAATTCATCCCAGAAAGAACAACTCCTCTATGATAAGAAGTTAGAGAAAAATAGAGAGAGCATCTCCTTGTAAAGAGAGAGATTGTAATCCTCCTAAATTTTCCTCATAGTGAATTTTTCTATCATTGCTCGTGGTTTTTACCCCAAATTCATTTAGGGGGTTTTCCACGTAAATCTGTGTGTTCCTTATTACTTCCAATCTGTGTGTTCCTTATTACTTCCGCAATACTTTAGCTGCAGCTCTGCTCTATTGGGCCCGGGATTTGTTCCCAACACTCCAGACGGGAAAGGTGATTGGTCGGGGTTTTGAACATGCAGGGACTATATTACTTAGAGCCTACGCGGACAACGTCTTGTCTCTTTACCTCTGTTTCATTTGATTTATGGCACAAGCGATTGGGCCATCCCTCATCAGATCGCTTAAACAAACTTAGTAATACTCTTCATTTCCTTACAAATAAAAGTTCACATATTTGTGATGCATGTCATCTTGCTAAGCAATCTCGATTGCCTTTTCCTTCCAGTTCTATTTCTACTACCGAACCATTCGAATTGGTGCATGTTTCTTTTTAACGATTATGGATGACTTTAGTAGATGCACATGGACTTTTTTGATGAAGTTCAAATCTGAAAGTTTTCTTATTTTACGTAACTTTCATGCTTATGTTAAGACTCAATTTAATCGATGCATCAAAGTTATTCGTTCTGATAACAGTTCCGAATTTTTTTTCCTCCATTATGACTTCATTTTTCAATGATAATGAAATTGTTCATCAACATAGTTGTGTCTATACTCCTCAACAGAACGGTGTGGTTGAATGCAAACACCATCATCTTCTCTCCGTGGCTCGTGCTTTGCGTTTTGAAGCCAATTTATCTCCACATTTTCAGGGTGATTGTCTTCTTACTACTCCATATCTTACTAATCGGACTCCCACACCCCTTCTACAAGGAGCCATACCCTTCAAAGTTCTTCACAATCGTTATCCAACTTACACCCATCTTCATGTATTTGGTTGCTTACGCTATGCTGCTACCGGTCACCTCCATCACGATAAGTTTGGCCCATATGGAAAGTGTTGTCTATTCTTGGGTTATTCATCGGTGCAAAAGGCCTATTGTCTTCTTGATCTTGCCACCAACACATACTTCGCAAGTAGGGATGTAATATTCCATGAGAATGTGTTTCCCTTCTCATCTCATGAAGCCTCTCCACCTCATACATCTTCTATTGTACTTCCATTGCCGGTAGAAGACACCAATACAAACTTAATTCACCTTACATCCACACAATCCCCAATAACAATACCACGTGAAGTCCCCTCTACTCCAACCATTCATCCCACTTCATCACCGGATGTGTCTCAACCTTAAATAAGACGTTCCACGTGTCCAAGACATGCTCCGAAGCATCTTTCTGAGTATTATTGTGCTCATGTTTAGCCCAACAATTCATCTTTCTCCACAGGGCTGGTCTCTTCAGGTACTCCTGTTAAATATAGGAATAGATCACTTTTGTTTAGTCCCATATCGGATAGAGTAGAAGAATGAGACCACTCCTCCTTGTATATATAGACCCCAATACTAATGAATAAATAGGCTTCTTTTCTCTTGATTTGCCCTGTTTTTAACATATATCCCTTAAATCATGAGTATTTTCAATACTATTCTCCAAATCTTAGTGTTTGCAAAACTACCTAGAGATCATCAATTTTAAAAATCATACCCCTAAGTCAATTAATCATCAACTTAAATAGGCTAATTTGACTATAATGTTTGCTGATTTGTTGATTTTATAGGTATTTGTAACAAATCTTAGCATTTAGAAAACTACTTTTCAAATTTTCAACTTTAAAAGAAAAAAAATTTGGTTTAATAATTTGCTCATTTGGTAAAATCAATATTAGCATCTAATCCTCTAAATTTGTGTCATCGCGCGTCACTGTATCAAGATTTCGAAGTTGTATTAAGGATTGAGAATTATAATTTTTATACTCATATATTTGTTACCAATTGGAATGAAAGCAAAGTTAGCTGTGACACCGTCTTAAAGCCCCTACCGCTACATAGAAACTCCACAGCTTCAGTGAGGATTATAATTTTATGCTTTAACACTAGCGCGCTAGATTAAGACAGCCAAATAACATACATGATAAACGTAAAGCCTCATCCTACAGGTGTCACATACATGAAAACGTTCTTCACATGGACAATTAGGTCAAAACAGAGAACAATTGTCACTAGACTTTGATTACTATACGAATGTTCAGAAAATGATCTATGCTACTCCTTCACAATTTTTTCAACGTACAGCTAAAACAACATTGGCCATAAAAGTAAAATTACTTACTAGTTACAACCTATGAAATAAAAAAGTCAGCAACGCACCACAGAAAAAAAAAAGCAATTAACAGCTACATTGTAATTACATACTCACAAAACAAAATATTAAAATTAAACTGAAACAAGCAACTGCAACTATATAGCAGTTATTGCAACAATTATTGTCATATGCAATTGATAGCTACATTACAGTTAGGGGGTGTTTGATTCACCACTTTTGAAAATTTTTTTTGAAAAATGACAAATTTGTAAATAAAAATTTTTCTATAATTGAGTTTTCATGTGTTTGGTTCACTCTAGATTTATAGAAAACATTTCCTAAAAAGTACAGAATAGCTAGAAAACAATTTCTGAGCTTTTTAAGAGGAAATCTCATGCAAAACTAACAATACTATTAAAAAATAATAAACTCGTACTTTTTTACTTATTTTGAACCAAATAATTTTCTAGAAAAAAAAAACTTGACATTTCTTAAAAGTAAAAAGCCTATTTTCTTGTTTTGAACCAAACACAAGAAAAGGAAAATTTATCCTTTTTAACTTCTCATATTTTATGTGGATAGAAAAACATTTCCTACAAAAATAGGTAGAAAATATTTTCTATAATTTCTTTTCCTTAAACCAAACACCCCCTTACCCTAAACAAACAAACTATGAACCGAAAAACAAAAAAAAAAAGTTGAAAAAAAAAAGAAATATGGCATCTCTTGAAAAATACTTGAAATAACTAGTGTGGTTCAAATGTCGATAAAAACACCTTGCCATCCCATGAAAACTAAAATGGAAGCGGGTATCAAGCAAAGAAACATGAACATAGAAAACATTGTAGAAAGAAAATGGTTCAAATTATTCCAAAAATAGACTTATTAGTTCAATCATTCAAATTCAAGCAGCAGTCACATTAGTCTTTGCAGCAAAATTATCAGAAAAGGACACCTTTTCTTTTATAATAGCATACTACAGCTGCCTCCATACTGAAAGTAAACATTTATGGTCTCTTGTAATCTACTGATTGGCTTTGCGTAATGCATCAGTCATGAAGCGTGCCAAGGATATCTTCATCTCTGAACAAATGGTACCTGCAAGGATAAAAACATGCAAGCATAGAAGCATTGAGCAAAGCTCCGAATATTTATATGTCTATTAATTTTTAAAATAAAAATAGAACACAGTTGAAAAACTACAACAGAAATAACCAAGCATTTTTTTTCTTTTTTTCCCTGTTCTTTTTTTTTTCTCTCCATTCTTTCAAATATAGGAAGGCGATGACATCAATCCTCCCCATAAATGATACATAGCGTCTAAGAAATAAAACCACTTATAACCCAACAATAGTAGTCCCTCTATAGCAAACAAGGTTACTAACGAATTATGACCATGATTTTTGGAACTAATCAACAAATACTTCAATAAAAATACTGCCCCAAAATTATGAATAGGATTCAACTGCTGCGTGAATATTGCATCTACTATTAGAATAAACTATCTTCCAAATAAAATAATCTACTTGCATAAGAAAGGGGAAGAAACCTACTCCTTATCACCCAGTTTCACTTCAGTTCCGCCATACTCAGGTAGAAGAACAACATCTCCTTCCTTCACACAAACAGGGATGAGATTCCCATCTTTACCGCGTGCACCGGGACCAACAGCTACAACTTTGCCAGAGTTCAGCTAAGAGGAAGAAAAGGATCACACGAATAAATTTTATAATTAGATAAAACAACGAAACTGGGAAGCAATCTCTGCAAGTCAAAATCAAGAATATAAGCTGTAATATGACAAAAAGTCAGATATTTAAAATCCGAATAATTCTGTGACATGTATAGATTATAATATAACATCCCTAAATGCTAAAAGGCAACCAACCAAAAGATGCATTGCCATAATTACGTGATGTTTAAAATCCGAATAATAAATAAACAGCTAAGACTGAAAACCATAGTCAACACAGCTAAAATTACAGCTAATTATACAACCAAACAATATCCAGAATACGCCTTACTCATGCTGATGCTACTTAAATATTCAGGACACGTCACAATGATGCATCAGCCTAGCACAAGGGCATGTCACAACAGAATCACATTCAATCAACAAATATCTAGAGAAAATTTGCTTGCGCTCACAATTCAAGCTTGTACAGAAATAATTGTACACACTTTTTTTTCCATTACACCTTAACCTTCAGATTCACTCATACATGAAAAAAGACTAGCCCGATTAATTACTATGATGATAAATCAACAATCCCATCCGAAACTGTGTAATTATAAAGCTTGAGTACTTTAACTTAAACTACCCTAGACTTAAATCTCAAATTGGCCATTAGCAGTACTCCCTTTTTTTTATTTGCGTCAGTAACTTTAATACTCTGAACTCTGTCCTTAAACAATTCAAGATAAGATTGAATAGTTTTGTCATAATATCATATTGATTGACAAAAAGTATCTTTTGTATTTCCATTATGCGGTAAACTTTTCTTTTACACTGAAGAAACACCTTTACAGGAATCATTCAACTTAAAAAGGCAATAGGGTGAGAGAAAGAAAGCCAAATGTGTGTAGAAAAGTAAACCTATGGAAAAGAAAACCTATGAACTTCATGACCCCCGGTCACCCACTCGTTCAGACATAGTTTTTTTGAGGTTCAAATTGAAAACTTGGAGAACTTTCTAGTTTCTATCAACCACCAAAACATATTAACTCCCCCAATCACTTAGATCATATACTACAATGGACTAGTCAATAGCCACTGACACCGTGAAAAAACGTGAAGTAGCCAAGGGAACTTCAATATTACAAATTGCCACGGCTCAAGAATCAGCGATAAAAAATACTTTTATGACCAAGAAAAATTGGTTATGTTACGAAATGATGCAGAGAACTGTAACAAACAAAACACTCTAGAGACCTCCATTTCCCATGGTAACATAGAATAACCCTAAACTTGAAAATCAAATAATTGGTTCCATTACGAATTGGTTTGTTTGAATACTAAAATTCTCACACACATAAGTTTGCAGCCAAGAGATGATGTGCACACAAGTACAAAGGCCCAAAAAGAGGTTAGCTTCTGAAAACATTCTAGCATTCCATAAAAGAAAGCGAAAAGTGATTCGAGTTGGCTGCAAGCATACTAAAATAAAACGCTAACTGCTATGCAAGTAGAGTTGGCCAAAGTAATTCTTTGAAGACCACACCATGTGCAAACGCAGAGACTTCCATAAAACATATGAGTAAATTCTAGAAGAACACCAAATATTTCAAATGCCTCCTTAAAAACATATTTGTTTGAGCAACTGCAAGGAAATAAAATTCTCCAGATCTCCAATAAGTGACCTTACATTTTCAAGGTCACAAGAAAATCTATTTTTTTCCTTTTAAAAAAACTCAACAAAAGCTAAATGTACAAGTATAATCATAGTATCAAGGTTCAAGAGACATCGAGCCTAAGTTTATCTATAATACATATAGGACACTTGACCAATTGTAGATTCGTCTATCCATGCCCTACATGCATGTGAACCTGACTCGCATCAATTAATATAATTAATAGTTTTACACACTATTTCATTATTTAAACTCTTTCAGTTATGATAACAACTTAGCATAGATTTACGTTGTCTTAGCGTGCCCTCGTTCCGAGATATGTATATGAACTAGACTCACATCAATTAATATAATGTGCCACACACATACAAAATTAATTGTTTTACAGACTATTTCATTATTTAAACTCTTTCAGTTATGATAACAACTTCTCATAGATTTACATTGTCTTAGCGTGTCCTCCCTCCAAGATATGAAAGGTTTCTTTGTCAAGTGTTCTTTTAACTCTATAATCAACATAATAGCAGTGGATTCGATAGATTTCAATAGATTGACAACGCTGCATAATTTTGTTTCATATTTCTAATAAATGAATTTCTAGTAAAGTTGAACCATGAACATTCCCCAATTTGCAACCATTTGATTAACAAACAATACAAATAGCAACAATAAGCACACAAGAACAAAAAACAATTAACAGAAAAAAGGAGAGTGACCCATGTCAAAGTTTCGATTTTGGAGCAAGACCCATTAACAAAATTGAAGGAAAACAGCAAAATTTGGCAAAAGACACGAAATTTAAAGATGGTACCTTGGCGGTTTTCTCGGGGAGCAAGATCCCAGCTGAGGTCTTAGAAGGAGGCGCGATCTTCTCCACCAAAATCCTGTTGAGCGCAGGAATCAAACGCTTTGCCATTCGAATTGAGAGAGATTGACAAAAGAGTAAACGAAATCGACGCGGGCTTTGATTTCAGCGAAGGACGCGATGGGGGTTTCTAGGGTTTAAGAAGGGGTTTGGGGGTTCTGCATTTGGCCTGTGCAATTACTTATATGCCCCTGAAACCAGCGTTTCTGGTTTGGTCAAGAAGCTAGGGTTTGAGGTTCAGGAAGGTTCTGGAATTGGGCCTTGGTTGGCCTGCGAAGTGAAGGTCATTGTTTCTTGTTGGGTTTGGTTTTTCTCAATTCTAAATCAGAAACTTTTGTGCAAAAGATAAAACTATAATAATAATAATAATAAAAGATTGTATCATTATATCTGATCCTATGATTAATTTTTCGTTACATGCCTGATTATCACATTTTAATTACAATTTAATACCATCATTACCCATTTTATATGAATAAATACCCTGCTAATAACCGTTTTTATCTTAATTTGCAGGTTAATGAAGAAAATA
>JBAKGM010000200.1:41157006-41178230 GCA_037177215.1 Asparagus racemosus | reverse complement strand
ATATAAGTGTTCAGTACTGTGACTAAAGAAACATTCTTCACTTCATTTGAATTATAATTTGTATGTTAGTACTTAGTATGATTCAAATGCCTTAGTAAAGTGCCTTAGCATGTACTGAAGCAGTTATAACTTTGGTCAAGTATCTCGGTCAAATGTACAAGCGAACATTACGTCATTACCTTTTGCACCAGCAATACGAATCATTATCCAGAGGTCTCTGTCAGCTGCACGAGTTCTTCTCCATTCAACTCCTGAAGGTCTAAAATCAATCTAGCAAAGTACACTCTTGACATGTTTTATATAAGAAAAAAAATATTTATACTGAGAGGTTGTGCTGATGGTGGGTTAATGCTTTAGCAGCACGCACAATCTTTACCTTTTCTCTTTAATTTAGAGCCTTTTCTCTTGGTGTCGAACCAAGTGAGGTTGCCTCTCACCTGCCTATGCATAAATCTTTTTTGATCTATCTTCAATAATGAGTTATATCAAGCTAACTTGCTCTATGAGGCTAAATTGCATTGCATACATAACTGGCAAACTCGGTAATAATGCAAGTTGTATTTCTTATGTCCAAGCAAAGTGACCATGGTAATGCATGAAATTCAGACTAAACAGGTAGCATCTACTTAGGTCTTTCTGTGCATAGCGTAGACCTGGTTGAATCTCAACCTACAACCGGTTAGGAAGGTTAGATCTCCCGTTTGTGTCAGGCTCCTTAGGCATAATAATAACTCTAATTGTATTATTCAATTACTTTTCAGTAGTATATACAGTGTTTTACATGTTTACAATTCCTTTTTGTATTATTTCTATAATCCTGCTACATATATTGTTCAATGTCTCAGAAAACAGCGTGGCTTGCACTCTTCTACATGTGCATACCTACTGGAATTGCAGTTGGTTATGTATATGGTGGACTGGTGAGTATCCCTTCGAATTGGTTTATATCCTTCAAATCTATTTGACTGTGATTGGCATAATCAATACCATGCAAGCATTTTAACAGCATGTAATTCTCAGTGATTCATTGAGGTCACTGACATCTTTCTTTAATCATACTATTTTGATGGTTTCTACTTTCTAGTTTATAACTTGCATCATACTTGATATTTCTGTTGTTAACTTATTAATGTGTAATTATGGGACTGATCCATCATTATCATGCTACACTACTTACATCAAATTAGTGTACCTAAAATTAATTTAGCTCCATTGAACCATAGTCCAAGTAAGTGGCACCAACTCATGGTGCTTTCTCCTTCTGACCTCCAAAAACAAAATAAATTAAAAAAGAGAGCTAACAACTAGTTGATCTTTTCTGCTTTGTTTGTGCTAGTATTTGGCACTTTCTTAATATACTTAATTTGTAGTTTTTGAGGTTTACCTTAACTTTTTAAAGGCGGACTTTGAACTTCAATTAAATGTTGTGATCGTGTTTCTTAAATAAAATGTTTGTTTCTTTTTTGAAAACATGAAGGTTTCTGTTCCCACAATCCTTGGTTTTACACGTCTTTGAATGTATATTTATGTCTTCTAATTGTGCACAAGCACGTATATATAACATGCATAATTATTGAAATGACCCTGGAACTACATCTCCTTCTGCTATGACCAGACTCCCGATTTAGTTAACATACTTCCATTATACTGCACATTCTTCAAGGTTGCTTATGTATCCGTACCTATATCCTGATCCCGGGCCCAAGACCATGAGTCTGGTAACACTGTTCTCAACTCATTGTTCATGAAATTTCTTACCTCCACTCCTATGACCAGTTTGATTCATTAGTTCAATGTTGTGTTGCTCTCTCGGTTGGTTAACAACTTGCTCTAACAAGGGAACTATGTACACAGTACGCCTCCTTAATTAAGTTATAAGTATCATTGACAGCTTAATAATCTTAAGAATAATTCATATGTTCTTTCTATTTTTTCATCATAATGGATGTCGGTACATTTGAATCTTTTGTCTTCCTATCCCTTCACCCACATTGGATGTCATGAAAGAACTTGAATTTTAATCCTATTTTAGACTTTCCATGTGTGGCCTTTTTTCTCTCTTGGTGGATGGTGATGTTGGACTCCATCTTGTATATCATGGCATTGAAAATTGGTTATAGAATTATGTTTGTTTACATAACCTGAATTGGAACTATGGAACAACATATTATAGTTGCACATCATCAAATATCCATGATATAAATATTCACATAGGTTAAGTGCTTTTTAAAAAGAAAAACTAAACACCATCATAATGAAGAACTACTTTTAAAGTTTGAACATAGCCTGCTGCAATAATGTCAACTTGAACTATTTAGGATATGTTAGATGTCGACCATGAGAATTATCAATGAATAACAGTTCAAATACTTTGTTAATTATTTCCATAATTAGTAAGCCCTCAAGACGCATGACATTGTTTCGATAAGCGATAGTTCCGATATTTTCTTGCGTTAACGCTTAAAAAAATATCAAAATGAGCATTTAAACTTATCCAAACAATTGGTGGAGCACTGCATGAACAATTCATTCTTTATCTGAAAAAAATGGATTTTTTCTAGATTATAAAAACTAAGGTATGAAACATAGGTTCACTTTTTGAAAAACTTGTTTATCTGCTTATATTGATTGGTTAACATGTGTGGAAGTGGATGACTCTGTTGCTTGTTTTATGTTGCGAATATCAGGTTGGGAATAATCTAAACTGGCGCTTTGCATTTTGGGGAGAGTCTATTTTGATGCTCCCTTTTGCTATTCTAGGCTTCGTCATGAAGCCTTTGGAGCTAAAAGGTACAAGGTTGCTTCCATGATACTTGTATTTAGAGTTGAATATGCTGCTCAATTTGTTTTTTGCACTTAAATGTGCAGGTTTTGGTTCGCGCAAATCCCCGAAAGAAAAAGGATATGGGGAAATGACTATTCCTGTGGTTGAAGGTGATGATACTTACACAGACATTTTCCTCACTGATCTTTTTTGTAGCTGAAGAGTTCATACCAGTTCCATATGCATTGGCATATGCTTGCGTGTATGCCTTCTTTATATGATTTGTTTATTTCAACAAAATGGCCTCCCAAAAACCATTTTGTCTTTTGAGCAGTAAAACCTTTGAGCTTGATTTGGGAAGTAACTCATTCTTAAAGATAGTTCTATTCTTTTTTACCAGTGGTAGACCTAACCACTCAACCGTTTCCATCCTGCATTTTGAGAGGTGTACCTTCTCCTTTGTTTGAGCTGCAATTTATAATTTGTGGCACTTTGATATATTGTTATAGTATAACCGTCAACTCTCACCTCACGTTCAGAGTTTTGGTGTAGGGGAAGGGACTTTTAACATGGTATCAGGACAACTCTGGTTCAAATCCCACCGGCCACACACTTAAAATGGATTTAAAAAAGAAAAGGATACTACTGCAAATCTAGGTTTCAGCCCATGAAACGGATGCTCAACCTGCAGGGAAATGTTAGATAAAATTATAAGCCTCATCTCTACTTGTGTAGTGGAAGTGGCCCGCAAAACATATAACTGCCGAAAATTAGTATTTAGAATCAACTGATCTCTTCTTTCTTCTTCTGTATTGCATAGCACACATGTTCCCATCCCTTCAACACCAATAGGAAGCAACCATATCCTCAGCACATGGTTAGACCGAGAGACTGTGGAACAGTAAAATTTGGGAGAACTCCGACCTGAATAGAACTCCAACTTAACCTTTTCAATTAACTTTAAGACCCTCGCTGCATTGGCTTTTTCTTCTTTAGTTGAGCTTGATATCTTGATTGATAACTTTTATAGGCATAATTCAATTGGTTTAGTATGCAATGAACTTAAGCAACTTTATTAGCATCAACACGAGTAGTTCCTCAATGAAGCCACAAGGCCAACAATGTTACTTATCTTGAAGGAGAACATAGTATATTTGTTTTGTTTGGAGATGATGAGGATATTTATTGGTAACATATAAAAAGAAAATAGTATATTTGTTTTGTTGTGCTTGTTAGTCAATGTTTTTTGGTAGAATATCAAGCTGCTCAAGTGAGCATGCCAAATTGAGTTTTAACTATTAGGCATGCAAGTAGTAGACCCACTACCTACTGTCATAGACGCGAATTAAGTATTTACAAACTTTAGTTTAGTAGGTGTTGGATCCTTCCACGTGAGTAGTTCAATCCTTTGACTTGTTAGCTAAATCATCCATTTAGAAGCCCTGAAGTCTCAAGCATGAAAGCGCAGAAGCAAATTTATTCTTCCACTTAGTGAAGAAAAGCATGCGCCTGAAAAAATAAAAGCAGATATTGAGAACAAGTATATGTGTGCTTTTTAGGATTCACCTTTTATGTTTAAAAGTCATTTGTAAAAACTCCCCTCCATTGTCTAGTTTAATAAGGAAGAAGGTGACGATATGCATATAGCAATACCTTGAACTTATATGGAGAGATATCGTACCAAGAAGCTCTTGGACACGGCAAACATTCTCATATTTCTAGTATTGGAAGCAAGCTCATACCTTATGTGGGAGGTAAAATAGAACTGAAAACACTAACCACCTACAGATGAGATTTTTTCCTGCTTCCTATGTTAATAAAGAGAAAATGGAGCCCTATTAATGTGGTTTATGAGAATTGTTACTGACATAATGAATGTGAAGATAATGCACTGATGGCTGGTTGGGTATTTGGATCCTTGGTATTCGGATAATATATGATCTCAACTTCAAAAATAAGTAATTGATTTATATACAAACTTGACCCAAACCTATAGGGATTTTAGTCCAAGTACTATGGTCATTTGTTGATTTACCCAACATACAGATTGAATTTTTGGGTGTTGGGTATCATTTATAGCTCCAACTCCTATTATTCTCTTGAACAGTGCTCTCTCAGAATCTGATCGATACTATTGCAATCAATTATCTTGAAATTGTATATTTATTTTTCTCTTCTTTTTCCTTGCAGCTACTGAGCAGATTCCTATTTCAGATGGGGAGAATTTAAAAATTGAGGTATCAACTAGTGCTGATAGGAGTGACGATGAAGCATCAAAAAAAGTTCCGTTGTATGTCATCTTAAACCCATACGTTCTGCTACTTATACTTATTACTTTATGCATCTAGAAAGAAATACTTTAATCAGGAACATTTTCATTAAATAGATTTGAATTTATCATTATTATGATTATGCTTATTATTATGATGATGATGATTATTTATTTATTTTAACTTTTAAGCCTGGGCTTGCTACTTTCTTTTGGACGTTGAACATTATTAAAAGAACATCTACCTGTCAGACACTTTGTGATTACGTGGGCATGCATAAGCACACAATCTCAGGACACTTAATAGATATTTCACTGTGCACTTATTGAAATCCTTCTCTGGCTCCGCACTTTTGTAGGAAATAAACTTCGTGCTGACACCAGTAGGTCTTTCTTGATCGTCTATAACTTATCACTAGGCACTTGATATACAAAGGTTTCGGTTGTGGAGATGAGTGAATGATCATTTTTGAAGCCCATCGGGTTTCTTTACATCTCACTCTGTTAACCACTTGTTGCCTTTTGCTGTCAGTAAATATTAACTGCTTAGGGTTGTTTGCTTCTGCTGTTCATTCTCCTGCAATATACTGAGAAGAAATCACTGAATAAGAATGATAAGTTTTGTTGCTCCTTCAGATGCAGAACACTTCATATTTTCACTGTTGTCAGTGAAGTTTGTTGGTAACTTCAGGTATTGAAGACATCTAATATGTATTTATATTCTGTTTAGATCTAATGGAGCCCAAAAGATTTTTATTCAAGTTGAAAGATTTTGGAAGGACATGAAGGCACTCTTGATGGAGAGGGTTTATGTCATAAATGTCCTAGGTATGCTTCCTGTTTTCTTAGCTATACTCTTCTGAGTCGTTGTCATAAGATAAGTTTTTCTTTATGGTTAAGCTTTTTGGTATTAGAAGCTTTGATATGTTTCTGTTCTTATCTATTTGATAGTATTGTTCTTATGATCTTATCTATTTGATAGTATTGATTCTATGTTAAGCTCCTGAAACTGATGTCTCTTTGTGCAATTTATCAGTGAATATGACCAAGCAACACTAGCTGAAAGTATAGGTTTGGGTAGTCCTGATTCTTCAGGGACCTAACATTCTTGCAAGAACTTCTGGTTTGGGAACAAATAATTCGCGTCAATCTGACTTCTAGAACAGAGTTAAACTAGTTGAGGCTTTTAAAGCATTTGAAATCAGCAACCTGTTTGAAGTTTATTTTTAAGAACTGGCTACATATAAATGCAATGCTTTTGAGGTACCTAAAGCATTTGCATTAAGTTTAACTGCTATGTTAATAATTATGGACATAGCCCTGACTTCCTGTTGATTTATATCGACTTTGAATCCATTTATTTGAGGTTTTTTTTTTGTTTTTTGTTTTTTTTGGGGGTGGGGGGTGGGGGGAGGAGTTGAGCAAATAAACAAAGGATGGAGAATACAGAACAACATTAAAATAGAGGAATTAGGAAGGAGAGTAAAAGACCCTTTTTCCACTTAGCCCTGAACCCACATCTGCTATCCCTCTAACATCACACTTCTTTGAGGCATATGATTCTTAGGAATTTTGTATTACCGTGTTTAACATAACTAGAATATCATCGGGAATTTAACTTGCATTTTAGAGCATTGACAAAATTTCCAAATTATTCCTCATTTTGGGGGGGGGGGGGCAGAGTTGGGTTTCTGCTTCTTGTGATGGTGCCGTGGGGGTGTGGTGGTGTGGCGTTATCCTATAGTGATGGTGCTTTGGTGATGATTTAAGGTGGGAATGGTGATACAGGGATGACTAATGGGACATGTGAGTCATGCAATAACAAAATAAATACTTTTTGAGTCATGCAATAATAAAATAAATATTTGTCAAATTTATGAAGGGTCAAAGTAGTAGATAGCCACATCACACATATTGCCATGAACCATAGGAGTATGAGGTCCATGGGGAGTAAAAAGTTCTTGAAGATATTTATCGCGCATGGGTTCAAAATAGAAATAAGATACACCACTATAAATATCTAAAACTCAAACTGCAATCCTCCTTCCCCATAAATTTGACGCCTGATTTTGTTTCCTCTTCAACACTCTATGCGGTTTAGGAGCCTCTGTTGATGAATTTATGTTGATGACCTTGTGATGACAGTCGACGGTTTTTGTCTTACAACGACATCATGGTGACTTCGCAGAAATTATGTATTCAATTTTTTTATTTCTTTCCTCTTTTGTTTTTTTCCAATTCTTTCTATTTTTGATTTTTTTGTTCCACTAACATATTTGGTAAGGTTATGCTACTATCTGTTCTCGAAATTGCGTCTAAAGCCTAAACTCTAATTTTGGCTTAAATTATAATTGTTTCTTCAGTTATTTTGTTAATAACACGTCTCCTTTAATTTTAAACCGGGATGCAACATTGGAAAATAAAAAATGTTGTGATGAGGTGGACTTTAGTTGAATCGTTGACAACGGAAATTATTGCTAGAGATGACTATTTAGAAATTTGATTTTAATTTATTAGAAGCAGGAAACTTGTTCGAATGGTTTTCTCATGTCACTGTCCTTGCACACTACCTTTAATGATCGCTACTCTCCATGTTTCATGTCTGTGTCAAGTCCATGTTTCTTTATCCATGTCCAGATCTCAGATTTTGATTATATATTCAATAAGGCTAAGGATTCTAAGGAAGAAACATTCTGTTTTTCATAAATAATTAAAGTTCATCGCAGTTTCCACTTTTTGGGTATCTTTTAGCAACAGAAGCATAAATTATTTGCGAAATTATTACATCATTGTTAATTAGTCAGTAAAGGTCAAAGAGGACGACCTTTAGTTTCCAATATTCATCTCGAATTTTAAAAATAAGAAAAAATGTGGATGTTTACACAACCTTACTGTGATTTCCCGGATGAAAGCATTAGCCAACACACACGCGCGCGCGCGCGCGTAGATTCTTCTATATATGCATGCTTTTACCTGTTAATCAAAGGGACTGCTTACACTTCTTTTAGGTTTTTTTCTTCTAGATATTCTTTTTTCTTGACACCTTTTTTTTTTTGTTTTTGTTTTTGTTCCAGGGTACATAGCATACAACTTTGTAATAGGAGCTTATTCGTACTGGGGTCCCAAGGCTGGCTATTCAATTTACCATATGGTAACCTCTTATATTCCCATGACTGGTTTGTTACTGATTGTGATAGTCTCAAGATAATTTCTTAAAAGGGTAAATTGTACATAACGCCCTCATCTATACCTTCAGTTGCGGTAAACACCCCTCAGCTCATCTATATGCACTTAGCTCACTCCATGAAGAAGAGGAGTGCTACTTGCAACTCATCTTTCTAAAAATGCAATCATATGGTGCTATGTGCTAGTAAATGAGTTGAGGGATGTTAAGCGCAACTACAAGGTATAGATAAGGGGGTTATGAGCAATTTTCGCTACTTAAGATAATCTTTTTAGTATCTAAAACAGTTTAAAATTTCCATTTTCAAAAGTATTTTAATGAGTCATGTTTTTAGTCTAGCAAAAGCCAAGCATCAGATGTTGGCATTTAAGAGAATAAAGTAATAGTTTGTATCTATAAAATGAATATTTTAATACCTTCACTGAGAGATTATGAAATTGGAGAATTAAATAGGTTGTTTTGAGTAGGCATCGATGTTTTTGATTGTACTCAATGTTGAATGCACACTGCAGATTTATTTCATTTGAGTTTTAGATAGTGTAGAATGTTATCAGTGGTGTGGACTCATGGTCCACCATATTCACCAATGATATAAGATGGACCTATTCAAGTGTAGATGAGCATCCCAAGTTTTAAGAGTTCCAACGGTCTTTCTTTATGCTGTTCATGATGTTGGTAATCCTTAATGATTGGGTAATGGTAAAGTGGAAACTGTTTTACATGGTTTTTCATGTACTGCAAGTCTGGATATCAATACTATTATGTATACTTCTTTGTTTCACCATTAATCTTGCTGAGGTTTTTTCTACTGTTGTATTGTAGGAGATGATCCTTCCGAGGATTCTAATTTGGAATTGAACTTGAATTATAGGGTTACATAGGTACTACTGTTTCCACTTTTAAAGCATATGCGAGTTGTAGCTTATGATCTGGGGACTTACTAGTAATATAGTTTTGTCTTTCAGACACAACACACATATCCACACAGGTTGACACTTTGTTTTAGGGTTTACTAAAATAAAAAAGAAAATACGAGAGGTAAAAGAAATGCATATAAAAGCTAAGGAAAGGAGAAGGGCAAGAGTAAAGAGAAACATAGATTGTCAACCGTTCATTAACTTATTATCTTCCAAACAATACAAGATGTTGGCAATTGTTTCCTTCATGAAGTATATCAAAAACCTACTACCACATTTAGCAATGGCATCGTTTACTCTTGTGACATGACCTAAATGGGGCATGATTAAAACTAGTCCTAATATATTGCATCAGGATATAAGCCTTGATTTTTTCTTCTTGCTCCTTATATTCTTTCCTTTGGATAACATGTTTCTTGAAATATAAAATATGGATAATGCATTTTTGAGAGTATGCTTTAGTTTTGTTTGAGTAATAACATAATTATATTAAATAAAATTTCTTCATGTTTTATGTCTGTGTTTCTTTCTCTAACTCCTTGGATCATCACTGCTTTCCAACTCATTTATTCTACGTATTGAAATAATTTTTTTTGTAATATCATCTTCACAACACCAGAGCTGCACCTTATTCCCTTTGCCACTTTTCGTATCAGAATAATGCAGATTTGTTGTTTGGAGGGATAACAATAGTATGTGGAATAGTTGGAACTTTAGCTGGTGGCTATGTCCTTGACAAAATGCAGTCAACAATCTCAAATGCTTTCAAGGTATGTATGGCAAACAAGTAGTAATTTGCAGTTGTCTCACATTGTTTTCACTGTTGCATGTTGACTGTTTTACTATATTTTGATTATCTGATAGAATTAACTGTTCTGCATGTCAAGCTCAATTTTTTTTAATCTGGTTATATGGAAGCTATATTGTTGTGCAATTTCGGATAAATGCTTTTGCCAGTCAGCATGCTTTGTAAGAATCAAGACCCTGCATTGCAACCTAGTGTTTTTTATTCTAGCAAATTTAATTCATGAGAATGAAAGGGATTTATTCCATTTTTCTGTTTTTTCTCTTTGAAAAAGTAAAACTGCTAATTGGAGTTTAAAATTTAATATTTCGCCATTCCATCGCTGTTGGAGAGGATTACAGCATGCGGTGCAAAGATCATAACTACTTTTCATTCTCTTGTCTACACTGTTAGCTGTTAAGATATCCTTGTGGTTTGAATACAGATATGAGCTAACTTTGAAAAAGAATTTGAGGGCATTCATAGCGCTAATCAGATATCTATTCCTACAACTTTGAGGCTCATGTAATGTTATACTCTTTTGCAGCTTCTTTCTGGAGCAACATTTTTGGGTGCAGCTTTCTGCTTTAGTGCGTTTTGCTTCAAGAGCCTTTATGGTTTTATAGTATTTTTCTCAATTGGAGAAATTTTGGTATTTGCAACGCAGGTACTATTACATAATAGGTCCGAGCTTATTGCTTAACAGTAATATTTATGATCATGTGAAGATAACTGTTTCTTTGAATAGTCCTTATAGATCGGCATATATAAAATGTTTTTCCTAATAAAGTTCCTTACTCCTATTCAAGCCAGCTGATTAGATCTCTATAAATAATTATTTTTAATGTATATAGAACGGCCACTGAGCTTGTGATAGTTTTGTATATGTTTGCTGTTTTGCAAACAGTTACTGTGAAGTTAACCTTACAATTTAAATTCACCATGCTTTGTTTGTGCATGAAAGGTGTTGTATCTCCGTGTGCTTAATAATGAGCCTCTTTTCTTTATGTGCATGCATTCAAAGCCAATGGTTTTCAAGTTTAAAGAAAGCTGTAAAGAAGTGTATATTTTAAACAGTATGTTTATTGAACATCACAAACAAAGAGAAAATGAAACTCGGAAAGAGTTACTTACAGGATTTGTATCTGCAGGACACTAGAAACATAGTTTCTTCGAAGTTTTTGTCAAAAGAAAATTTAACTTTCTACTTTTGAAGTTCCTCATGAATCATAGGTTATTAGGTATGCAAAGATGAACTTAGTTGTCTCTTCAATGTTACTTTTGCACATGTTAATCCATAAATATGACTTAATATTCTGTGAAATGCCATATTTAAAATTTATGTCTGTAAGTACGTTGGAACTAAATAACGGTCTACGTAGTTGTGATTTTTTCGATACAACTTCTGGGATGAGTTTTTTACGAGATTTTATATTGTAGCACAGACATGAACTCATAATGCTTTTTTTTTTTTTTTTGAAAACTATTTCTCTTGAGTTTCTTATCCGAAGAATTTCTTTGATTTTCTAGGGGCCTGTAAACTATATATGTCTACACTGTGTCAAGCCTAGTCTGAGGCCACTATCACTGGCTATGGCCACTGTCTCTATCCACATATTTGGTGATGTACCTTCGTCGCCACTGGTTGGGGTCCTGCAGGTTTGTCCATGCAATTTTAGTGGTTATTATGTTCTTGTTTAGTAACTCAACTTTTTGTCAGACTGATACGATGTAACATTTACATCTGTGTTTATCTGTGTATGTGTTATCATGAACTTGGACGATAGATTTGACTGGACTACTCTTATTTAAACTGCAGAAACTATTGATTAATGAAATTAATTTCACATGCTGTCCCCAAGTTTGACTTGAACATTAATGGATAAGCTTTTTTTTAATGGACATTGATGGAGAAACTAGAACGGCCATATACATTATGTTCTAAACCACAGTATATTCAGCCTTGTACATGTATCCGAGAATTTACAATATGCTGCTCGTATAAGTGTGGCTGAAAGATATGTTAAGTGCAAGTACTACCTTTGATACCAAGGAAGAGAGGATGGACAGTGAGAAAGTACAAAGTAGAAAGAAAGGGGAGTCAGTTCCCTAATTCTGAATTAGCTCTTTGCTAACCTTTTCTTTTTAGGCTACAGTTACAATACACCCAGTGTGTAACTTAGTTACAGCCAGCTGTAAAAATACATATTTGAGCATCGATATCAATGATCCACACCGTTTATTGTGATCTATGCATTCAAGACTTCATGGTAATAAAAAATCACATAGATTAAATATTTCTAGTTTATGCATCTAATGACCTAAAAAATCTGTAAGTCTTGGGTGTCGCTTTGTTTGAATTGCGTGATGTATAAGGCAGAAAATTCCAAACCACATTGACACACGAGGGATAGTATCTTAGCTGCATGATTTTTTTGTTTGTTTGTTTGTTTGTTTGTACGAATTTTGGATGTGTGCATCATGATAAAGGGTTGTCCCATCAGAATCATCCTGTTGGAAGGTCTTGCTGGACTTGGAAGTGGAGAATTCTTACCATCTATTTATTTTTTTATCTGAGGCTCAACCAAAATTAACATTTGATTTCATTTTGTCAATTTTCCATCTTAGTGATGTAATTTGTTTCCTCTCTTTTCACCGCCTCTTTGCTTAATCATGACTCTTTATTCTGATGATGGTGCAGGATTATGTGAACAACTGGCGCGAGAGTGCTCTTATACTGACATCTATTCTTTTCATTGCCGCTGGAGTTTGGTTTATAGGTATGTTAAAATTTTTTGTCCTCAAGGGCATATTCTTTACTGTGCCAATTTGAACAGTACTATTTAAGCTAAGGTAATAGCTGTTCACCTGCAAATCTTTAGGTTCTCATTATTTTGCATCACCATTGCTTTCATCTTCTGTTATAAAATGAAGCATGAGCTTTTCATCACCGTGCTTTCGTAGGTATATTTCTTCACAGCGTGGACCGGTTTAATGAAGACAGCGAGCATGCTATTCCAACTGCAGAGAGGTCGAACCTCAGGCCTTTGCTTGATGGTAATGCCGACACAGCAGAAGAAGCTGTTTAAGGATCCGACACAAAATACTTGGCGACGCTTTGAAGACCAATTTGAAGCATACAATGCATCTTGATGTCTTTTTAACGGAGGGGCTCACGGGATAATTAAGATGTTGATACTCTTTTTGTTTTAGAAATCACAAGGAGATAGTTCTTTGTTTGAATTGTGTCCATGTGTACATATGTGTACAGTTTTTAAATTATTTGATTCAGGGTTTACAAATGTATACTTAATGAAATCCCACAATGGTTGCTTTTAAGAGACCGAAAGAGGGGTAGAGTTGGAATGATTCGCTATTTTCTTCTGAATTTTTCTCCCATGTTTAGTTATCTTCTTGCAAGTGCTAAATTTATACCCTCCTTTGGGATTAATCATCTTATTATTGGACTCAAATAGACTGTAGTTTTTTTTAAAAAAAAACTTTTTTAAAGGTATTTTAGAATATCCTGTAACTTTTTTTCTTAATCGTTTTCGCAGTCAAGATGCTTATTATTGCACGGCATTATTTGCTATCATTTTCTTTCGTATTTTACATTGTTTATTTATCTTCTTGCAACGTCAATTTGAGGGGAAAAAAAACTTAAAGCACAAACTAAAATTTTACTTTCTGCGTTTTGATATTATCTAGAGCTGGAGGATTAATATCTTTACTGATCGATTTCAAGTTCATATATTTTTATATTTTTCATGTCCCTTTACTGAAACTTCCCTGGTAGTTGGAGTTTCAAAGAAATTAATAATCATTATAGATATCAGACGCGCGTCTATTATCTTTAGAAAAATTTGACAAGTTCACAAAACTAGCATCGCTATGGGTTTGGTTTTTACGGGTCGGGTCAGTTTCGGAATTACACGCAACCTAATAACCCGTTCGCGTCCCGCAACAGTGGGGGGTATTTCAGTAATTTTCGTCTAACCCTAGCCAAAGCAAAGACCAATTCCCTCCGTGCGCGAGTTCCTATAAAAGCGGAGGCAGTTGGCGAAATCAAAGAGCTTTCTTGGGGCGAGAAACAAGAATCCAAAGCCAAAGAAGAGGCACATCCAGAGCTCAAATCAGTAAGTTTTCATTTTGTTCCGCCCAAAAAAAAAATTTTTTTTTTTAAATAAGAAACCCTAGCTCTTGGCTCTCCTCGAATTAGGGTTTTGTTTTCGTCTTCTGAGTACTTTTTTTGGGTGATTTTGAAGATGGATCGGTATCAGAGGGTTGAGAAGCCGAGGGAGGACACGAAGATCAATGAGAACGAGATCCGGATCACGACTCAAGGGCGGATGCGTAATTACATCACTTATGCTACGACTCTGCTTCAGGTATGATTTTAAAAAAAATGAATTAATCGATTTTTTTTTGTTGTTATTTGGCGAAGTGGTTGCTTGTTTAGGTTGATATTATAAAGTTTATTATTTGAAAGTTTTTGAGGAGGGGAAAAATGTAGGGTGTGGAAGAGGAACCACAAAATTAAAATTTTTTGGGAGGGAGGAGGAAAAATCCTTATCGGAGTGCGGATATCGGGGATAAGTAGTAAAATTGGAATGCTATATTAGATGATGTGCATATATAATATAATGTTCTAAAATAGAATCTAAGCATCCAAAAAAAAATAAATACTATATGTTTAGAATTACTAACCAATTGGAGAAACTTACTTAGGCAAAAGCGCCTAGTTGGATTTTGCTAAAAAAAAATTCTTAGAGATGGAACTTTTGCTAAAAGAGAAAACATTAAAGAAATTTTGCAAAATCTATATTATTTTGTGACAAGCTATATATCCCATATAAAAAGATATATCGGTCAACAAATCAGCTTATATATTGGTCATGTTGGGGATGTACCGTCTAAAAATTGCCAAAAGCCGGTAAAGGTTATTTGGATCATGTCATTTTGTGACAAGCCTTTTAGAAGGATACATTGGCCGATATATCGACTATATCAGGTGGTAGCAAGCTAATCATCATTAAATTTCATTCTCAAAATTGAGTTCATTAATTCTAAGAACTTTAAAGTCTCCTATATCCTATTCTCTTCCCAATCAAGTAAAAAAGATAAGTCCTGTTAATAACTAAACTAGACTTCTAAAGAACCTAAAATTCTAAATGAGTAGCTTGCTCTTACAGATGAACTACAAAAATTTTTCTAGATTCAAAGTCAATTTAAAATTTTAATGAATAAGTTGGATTTATAAATAAGACTACAGGAAATCATAGCTAGAAATCAAAATACTAAAATTTTTAAAATCGAACAACTCAAATACTAATCATCCTGCAATTTCTTCAATTGCAATAAGATTAGAATTTCATGAAATGGGATGAGGCTTTCAAGGTCTTGCTTCAACTCTCACTTTCATATAAAAGTTTGTTTTGCATTATCCCCTCTTCCAGAGAGCAAAAAACAACGAATGGTTGGAGAAAGTGTATCCCCTTTTGCCGCTCTTTTGAGGAAAAAAAAAATCAGATATTGTAGACTTGACAATCCAAAAGATAGTATGTCTGGAAGAGACGAAGAGTTGTATTGATCAGCATTTCAATGATTCGACATGCTATAAACATTTAAGAATAGTTTGAGCTGTTCTGTTATGACGAGTCTCGTTACTCATGAGTGTCTTCAGGTTTTAGTATGGATTGAATGGATTATCTTTTTCTTGCTACATACACAACCATCCTTGTGGAGCTAGTTCCATGGATTTTTCATATTATTTAAAGTAAACTTCCATTTGGTAGTCAGCATAAACACATGCAATTAAGCTCAAATGAATTGTGCCTATTGCAACTTGAGTCAATTTTTTTTATTCATGCTACCTGGCTGATCATGTGCACAACAATATTCTTTCAGGGGCAGTTATGTACTTTTCTTAGGTTTCTTGCTTTTTTATAACTTATCTGTTGATTAGATACTTTTCTGTAGACTTTTAAATCTTATTGAAAATGAGCGAGATGTAGATAATTTCCTGTAGTCAAGCGAATTACTTCCTGCCATGACACATTTTGATTTTTCTTAAAGGAGAAAGGCTCAAATGAGATCGTCTTTAAAGCTATGGGAAGAGCTATCAACAAAACTGTCATGATCGTGGAGCTAATAAAGGTACTAATTTTTGATATATCAGTTTACGCTTCATTTCTTTACAAATAATTTAACTTATCTGCATTTTCCTTCATTATAATAAAAAACATGCCCATTTATCCTTACAGTAAAAGTTAGCTCTATGGGGACTAGAAATTTGCTCTATGGATGATTTTCTATTTTATACTCATTTCTGATAATATGTTAATGCAGAGAAGGATTGTTGATCTTCATCAAAATACTGCAATTGGCTCTACAGACATAACTGATACATGGGAGCCTTTAGAGGAGGGGCTACTTCCGTAAGAACTACATATTTCACTTAGAAACGGAAGCCTGCATTGCCAACAGATTTATTGGAAACATATACTGCAAAATATATACCAAAATTGTTGTTTCATTTTCTTTTCATCTTGCTTTCATTCTGATTATGATATCTCTTCTATAGGCTTGAAACTACTAGGCATGTGTCGATGATCACAATTACCCTGTCGAAGACAGAGACTGATAAAGCCTCAGTTGGGTGAGTACCGAAACATACTCTTTCTTGCTCCCAATGGCTTTAGAAAGTGTGCTTGCTTAGTATCCTTTCATTATACAATAAAGTCGGAATGTTAGGCAGTCAAAGAGTATGTCCCTTCTTCTTATCACAAAGTTCTGCATCTTTCTGGATCAAATTTAACTTAATGCAGCTGCTCTACGATGCCACTGCCATAATCATTGGCTTTTGTTGCAGTACTCACCAATTCTCCGTTGTCTAACATGTGGAGCTATTCCCCTTGCATCTCTTGCTTGTTCATACAATTTCTATTTTACAGATCTAGAAGCTTGTATTAGCTTTCTTGATGTTGATTAAAATTTTTTATCAAGTTATACCTCTGTTTATGAGAATTTGTGGAAGTTTCTTGTTCTGAAAAAAAAAAAAAAGAAATTCTATAGGTTTGATCTTTTCTGTTATTAGAGGTTTTTGCTAAAGTCTGTAACCAGATGCTTTCCATTTAAATCATTTTATGGAGAGAATCCATCAAGTTTTGTTTAGGATCTCTAGTTTAATTATCTGCTGACTATTACAACATTACCCAAGAAACATTGTCACACATCCACACAATTTGTGTAGCTTTCCTTAGTATTTCAGTATACATCATCTTTATTTTTCATACCTAACTTGGAGAGTAAAGGGTCCTGGTTGTAAGTTCAACTTTTGTCCAGAAGCTATTTCACTGTTTTCTAGACTTTGACCATGCAATGATTTAATTTCTCCCTTTTCGTTTTCACTCCACAGGTATCAGCCTCCTTTACCCAGGGACCAAGTGAAACCATTGGTTGAATTTGATTATGAAGGAGGTACATTTTCTATATTTTTTAATTCCTTTTAAATTCTATATTTTTAATTTTTGCTTACTTCTCCCCATAAATCTAGAGGGCACTCCTAGTGGGCGAGGAAGAGGTCGTGGTGGTCGCGGAAGAGGAAGGGGTAGAGGAGGTACTTCTCTAACAAAGCTTCATGTTAGTTGAATCCATTTATTTTCTGTGGCATCATAGTGGCGATGTAACTTCTTACTCTAGGAAATGGTAACATGGTAATGGATTATGGTGATGGAGAATGGGACAATGGGGGTCGTGGATATGGTGGTAGAGGTGGTAGGGCCCGTGGTAGAGGTCGTGGTTTTCGTGGCCGTGGACGAGGAGGCTATGGGGGCTGGAACGAGTATCCACAAGAGAATGGTGGCTATAATGGCGGTTATGATGAATTCGAAGCTTCCAATCCTGGTCAAGGGAGAGGTATGATGTCAAAAACAATATTTTTCGTGATGAATCAAATATGGAACCTTTATGCATGATGGTTTTAGATTATTCCGAAATGTAGTCCATGTCCGCTGTGTTTAATTGTTTCTGTCTGATTTAGATTGTTTAACCCCATATATTGACACCATGGAACCATATTGGCTAGGAACTAAATAAATCAGTGAGAAGAATTACTACAAGATACATTGAAAGTGGCAAGACAATGTTGCATAGGTAAATCAATAGAAATCTGTTTGATAAATTTACCTGTAAATTGCTTCAGATTATTGAACAAACAAGGCACTTGTTCCGATCAATTAAATGATATAGTATGATGAATAGAGGGAAAAAAGGAGATGTGAAACATAAAATGGAGGCCTTTGAAAAAAAAAAAGAAAGAGAGAGAACAAGGAGTTGAAAAAACAGAACGGAGATAGGGCATAAGAGAGCGAGACGAAGGAGAAAAAGGAGAACAAATGGATAGGAAGATTAGCTGCTGTTGCTTGCTGGCCTTTAATTTAACTTTAGGTGTTGGGGGAGGTATTGGATTTAGTTTAGTATGCGTATTTGGTGACACTAATTTGTATTTTTTTATGATCTTTAGATACTATTGGGTATTAGCGAATAGGACAAGAAATTGGATAGCGAAGTTATTTAGAACCTTCATATTTATTAAAATGATAAAAATATAAGGCTTTTTGTTTAGTCAAGGGTGGGTTGGATATACTTCAAATATACGTATGCAGAATTCATGCATCATGTCTATATGTTTTTGAGCATCTTTGATAGTCCACACAGATTTTAGATTATCGGATGTTAGATATACTTCCAAGGGGTAAACAGTATGTGCCGGATTGTTTAAATTCGTTTGCACCATTGTATGTTGGAGCGGTGAATTCTGAATTCCCTAGATTGCAAATGAGATGGTAAAAGCTAGTATAAATTTCATAAACAATCCTTGTACTATTAGGGAGTTCTTGCAGAAAATGATCCTAAAACAATTTTTTATTAGAAAAGCTTGCTCAAACTTTGAAATCAGAAGGCATTTCCCCAGCTGCATTTAACTACACATTGTAGGGACTAAAATACCCCTCCAACTGCATTTAACTACACATTTTGGAGACTGAAATACCCCTTCATGGTGTGTTAAGAGGTTGAGGAAAGAGAGTCGACAAACTAAATGTGGGGAAAATTGTCCAAGCAAGTTCGCTAATGGCAGCTAGACATGATAGTTGGGTAAAAAATGGTTTAGAATAGTTTGCGCGGTAATTTTGTTTAGGGTGTATAATAGCCATGAAGTATGATGGTTCTTAAGTTGCCTTAGGCTGAAATTTCCGTTCAATACTATAAATGAATTCCATTTTTTATTTATAGTATGAATCTATATTGCTGGTTGCAGGACGTGGACGTGGTCGTGGTCGTGGTCGTGGTAGGGGTCAGAACCGAGGAAGAGGTCGTGATTTTAGATCGAACGGACCAAATGAACCGATCCATGCAGGTAATGGAGGGGCTTAAATGAACTACCCATGAACAATGCAAGACTCTGCCTCATTGTGTTGGATGCCTCCTTTGTGCTTGGGCTTTATTGTTAAAGAGTATGTTCTATGTAATGTTAGCTCCTCTTAACACTTTGCAGCCCTATTACCCTATAGTGGGCTTCTATCAATTTTTTAGGTCTAGGTAATTTCTTAATTAGATCAAACTAATTGTAGCATCCTTCCAACTTAGAGAACATTGCATTCTTTTATTTATTTATTTTCAAAAGGCTGCCCGTGACTGTTTTATGCATGTCATTTTGTTTTAATTATATCCCTAAGCTGATTATATCAACAAAAACCGGGAGTAAAAACAAACTTTGGGCAAACTAAAAGCTGGGACTAAATATGGTTTAATATGGGGGTTTTACTAGAAAGTACCAACTTTAGGGGTATAATTGTCCAATTTTTATGATGCACAAGTCAAATGGAAGTTTTTAGTAGAATATTCCGACGTTTAATGGTGATATTCCAATATTTAACAATCATAAAATGGTAATGTGGTACTTTTAAAGACAACAGGGTAGTTATTTACGTGCCAAAATTGCTTACATGAGTGCAAAGACATGTAAACTACAAGAAATTTAAGTGCTATCTAGTGTATAAAATCTTTGGTGATGTTCTGCTAATAAATCCTATTTTTTTTACTTCTACCGAAGGTACGAAGCAAAATTAGTAACATTTTCTGTGCTGTGATTTCTGAATCATTGTTGGGTTTGTGCTTGAAGTCTCTGCTTGCGTAGGTTTTAAACTTCTTGCAGGAAGTTTGTTTCTCTTCCCTTGTGAATTCACTGCTCCGTGTGGGTCTATCTGAGACTTTAAAGGAGGGGATGTAGCATAAGGTAAAGGACAAAATTTAAAATCCTTTTTTGTAGGAAGTTCTGAGAGTACGGTGAGGTAGTGTAAAAGTGACGTGATGAGAGAGAAAATCCCAAATGAATTAGGAAGTGAATAGGAAGAAAATCCCTCTAATTTAGAGGGACACCAGTAAAGAGAGAAAAGATGCAAAATGAACTAAAAAGTCATGCATTTCCCCTTTCCTCTCAATCCAAGTAAGAACTATGAAAGGTATATCCCTCATTGCACCTCATTGAACCTTATATTATCTTACCTTTCCTCCTTATACCTCCTATCAAACCAAGTATAAGAGTGGGGTTGGGCGTGGGTCGGGTTGACCCGTGTGCTGACCCGACCTAGCTTGTCATGGTTCACGACCTGGCACGGCCTATAGTGGGATGGGCCCGATCCGGCTCATAATATACTCAGGTCACGGGCTGAGCGGGGTCTAGCCCTAGATCAGGGGTCAGAGAAGCAGGCTCGGCCCATGTCCGGTCCGGCCCATGATATATTTTTTAGTTAGGATAGTTGTTCTTTTAGCTCTTTGGGTCTGCAGTTAGCTGCCAACAAAGCTAAACTCCATAGGTTTTTTGCTCATGGGTGTTTTGGCACATTGAGAAACAAAGCATTGATCTTTAAGCTCGCTGCTGTCGACTTGGAAGGATTAAAAAGTTTAATGTAAGTTTAAAAATAATTTAATACAAGTTTAAATTACTAAAAAATAAATTATAAATAATTTTATAATTGTAAATACAAGTTTAATATATAAAAAAGATAAAAAGCTGGACGAAAAACCGATGGGCCAGCCCACGACCCACGGGCCATGAACTGGGCTGGGTTCAGTCTTAGACCCAGGATCAGAGAAGTAGGCCTAGCCCACTCTCACCTGGCTGGGCCTAGGTCAGGTCTGCCCCGGCCTTAAACTCGGGAAACCGGGTCACGGGCCTGAATCGGCTAGGCCCACGCCTACCCTACCTAAGAGGTGAAAGTTGAGGGAAGTTTATTTCTTGCGCG